>JASCZW010006101.1:0-111719 GCA_034211315.2 Aedes japonicus
ACTGTGGCTGGACATTCAACGGATCATCGCCAAAGCCATCGAGGTCGCTGTCATTTATCGCAGTTCCGCCGGTACTGTAGCGGTTCCGAGATAGGATTTCCGATCGATACGATTCGTTGTCATTACAGGTTCTCTTATTGATGTTTGCTTGCTCCGGCTTACTAGCCGTGACGTCAGCAAACTCGTTGGGTAGATTTTTCCGCTTGGGCACCATGGCAGCAGGTTGTGATTTATTTTCGCTAAAACAGTTTGCCTTCACTATTACTCGCGAACACGTCTGACACCGATGAAAGATAAACTGTGAATGATGATGATCATAACCAAGTTTGGGCAACAATGTTCTTTATATGAACTGCCAGGAAGAGGCAGAACACCCGGACTTTCCAACCCTCAACTGAAACAGAAAGTGGTAGCTCTAATTCGGAAGAATAAATCAATTTCGATACGTGATTTGGCCAATAAACCGGGGACCAGCGTCGAAATGATTCAACGTATCAACAAACGGAACCACTTGAAGAGCTACAAGAAGCAAAAAATCGCCAAATAAAGTGCACAACAGAAGTAACAAGGGCCCGGAAATTGTAATAGTGAGTTTTGTAGCGACCGGATGCATGTATTTTGATGGACGACCAGACCTATGTCAAAGAAGACGCAAAAAACTTCACAGGTCCACAATATTACACTGCCGTCGAAGGGGAGGATGTAAGCGATGCATACAGGTTTTTTTTACATTAATTTGCATTTTATTTCATCTTTTTTGTGGAAACAATAATTTTTCTTACATGTTAAGTGATACCGCTTAAAAGCTATTCATACTTCGGTTGATTCGTTGTGTTATATTTAACTTAGTTTTGATTGGATTTTGTTAAAATGTTTGATGTTTTTAAACATCAGTTTGTTTTGTTTTAATTTCCCTAACCGAATATACCCTTATACTACTTATCAAACCATATACAATATTTACAGATAATGAAATGATGTCTCTTATTGCTTGCCATTCCGATCTAATGGCCCTGGTTCGATGATTCGTTGCAAAATTTTCTAGCCTGTTAACAATTGGGTCGAGATTCGCTAGGCGATGGACATCGGTTGTCCTTGTGTGCTTTGGGAGCCTTAAGATCATTTTAAGAAACTTGTTTTGTACGGTTTGTAATTTTTTAATATGGGTCCGAGCACATCCCATCCATACCGGAGAGCCATACATTAGCATTGGAAGCACCAGCTGTTTGTAGATCGCAAGTTTATTTGTGATGGAGGTTTTCGATCGTCGGTTGATGATAGGGTACAGCCTTTTCAGCATAATAGTGCTTTTGAGCTCTCGGTCATCGACATCGGTGGTCTATAGAGGAGCTTGCTGTCCATCAGCAGGCCTAGGTATCGTACAGTGTCTACCCAGTCTACTACGTTGTTGAGCACTTTGATTTTGGATGTTGACTTGAGTCGGTCTGTGTTCCTATGCGGGAAGACAATCACTTGGGTCTTAGCAGCATTCACTCGAATCTTCAATATGTTGAGGTACCCCAGGTAAGCATCAAGCCCTCTTTGGAGTTTGTTGACGAGCGCTCGAATAACTCGCCCGGTATAACTAAGAGCTGAGTCATCAGCAAATAGTGAGAGGGTGCCTCCAGACGGAAGCGGTGGAATGTCCGAAGTATACAAATTGTATAGGATCGGACCAAGTATACTGCCTTGTGGCACTCCAGCGGAAATCGGGTAAGAATCTGAAAGTGCACCGGAAATACATACGTGGGACGTTCTATCATGTAGGTAACTGGAAATCATTTTTACCAGGTAGATGGGACAGTTTTGTTGGAGCATCTTGTGCATAAGACCCGTGTGCCAGACATTATCAAAGGCTTTTTCAATGTCTAGTAGCGCCATGATTGTTATTTCTCCTCAGTATGGTCCAATAGTCTCCGGTAGATTACTCTCTCAAACAGCTTGCTTATTGAGGAGAGTAGGCTGATTGGTCGATAGCTAGCCGGGTTGGTGGGGTCCTTCCCCGGCTTCAGGATAGGTATCACCTTTGAAGTTTTCCAACTGGACGGGAAGTAACTGATTTCAAGGCATCGGTTAAACACGTTGGCCAGAAGGGTAATCGCTTTGAGTCCAAGGTTCTTAAGGACGATGTTGAAAACTCCATCGAAGCCTGGAGCCTTCAAATTCCTCGTGAACTTGATGTAGCTCTTCAACTCGACTGCAATAACTCTCTGAGCATCAGGAAACAAGTTTGGTTGATTTTGCAGACGGTTCACACTAGCTGCTACCGATAGCTCCATTGGACTAACCAAGTCCCGACCTAGATTGTGCGAGGCGAGATACTGCTTCGAGATGGCATTTGCTTTTTCATTGGCTGTTAGACAAACTTTATCTGTTTCCCTAATTGTGGCACTGGTTTGAGTTTAGTTTTAAGAACTTTTGCAAGCCGCCAGAAGGGCCTTGAGTAGTTGGGTAAGTTTTTAATTTCTGTGTTAAATTGTTTATTCTTACATTTAGTAACTCTATTGGCAACAATTTTGTTGAGTTTTTCGAATAAAACATTTCGAGATGGGAAGAGGGTTCGTTGATACTGTTTTCTAACACAATTTCTCAAGGAAATGATTCGTTTTGTCATGCTGTGGATATTAGTGAACTTACACGCTACTGTGATTGAAGGGATGAAACGGGACTCCGCCTCACCAATGCTATCGGTGAGCGCTTGGAGCAATTATCAGCAGTGTTGGTTATGACGATGTCCAAAGTGGAACCGACTCCGTCCGGTGAACCGTATGTAGGTGAGTCCGGATGGAGCACGACATAGTGTCCTGCTTGAAGATCCTCGGCCAGTACCAAACCATTTCTATTATTCTTGGCATTTCCCCACAACGAGTGTCGGGCTTTCAAATCCCCGACCAGAATAAACTTACCCTGCCGTCGAGTCAACTTGTGGAGTTCATTCTTCAAGCGAATGGTGGAGCCATCCGAGAGCTTACTTTGCAGCGGACAGTAGGCAGCAATGATTTCAATAGGCCCATCAGGTGTTAGTACCTCGATTCCAACCGCCTCGATGATATTCAGACATTCCATATTTTTGTGAGCGCACAGATTTATCTAGAATGACACAGATTTTTTTCATTTTTTTCATACAGATATCTGTATGTAAAGATGAAAGATTTTTGAGAAAAACCAAGATTTTTAAGATTTTTGGCAACTGCTTGTCCGCTCAAAAACTTCAAATTCAAAATATGAGTACAGTTTAGGATCCAATTGTTTATCAATACTAATTTCAGTGTGCTGTTTTGGGCCCACAAAGCAAAAATAAAGCATTTCACACTGACACTACCGTGACAGATCACAATCTAAAATTCAATTTGTTTGTGTGCCCCCAAATGATGTCTCTATAATATTTTTGAGATAATTATTGAAGAAAATTTTATCGAATTTCTCAAAGGTTCTCAGACATCGCTTTAGATATTCCTTCTAGCGTTTCTATAGGTTTTCTTCAGACGTTCGCAAGTATTCTTCCAGGGATTCTTTCAGGAGTTTCTTCTGTCATAACATCAGTAGTTTTTTTTAACGTTCTTGTGATAAAATATTTGGAAGAATCTCTGATCTTTAAAGATTTGCGATTTTAAAGGGATCCCTGGAGAATACCTGAAAGAACTACACAAAATCTTAAGATTATTCTTGAAATAGTCCGCCTAAAAACTGGATTGTAATCCAATATACTAGTACAGCATTTGTTTGTGAATTGACATATGTAACTACTTAAGTATATTGCAATGTTATGTGTACATCGACATAGTAAAATAAGGGATTCCTAGTTTATATGCATAACTGTATAGTTAATCTTTAAAAACTCTGGAATGGGTTTTTTGTAAAATTATTTATAAAATCTTGTGCAAGGATTATTACAATAAGTTCTTCAGATATGACTTCAATATTTTTTCAAGTATTCCGCTGGAGAGTGTCAAAGTTCAAAGTTGTTTCTTTCAGTGATTTCTACAAAATTACTGTTCTTCTAATTTATACGTATTTTTATGCATTTATGCAGAGGAATTTTGGGAAGTTAAAATTATGTTCTTGATTGTAATTTTTGTTATTCGATGCATAGTTATTTCGAACGTATTTTTTGTTAGCTTTAATATTATTCTGCAATGCGCAAACCTACACGCAAAAAAACCGCAGTAGAAACTACCATTTCGAGGGTTAAATTAAGCGCAAACACCAACAATTTTCACCTGACTATAAATGCGTTTGATTTTACCATGCCTGCGATTAGATCAACCATGGTGCGGTTGATATCAATATGAGGTCTGTCAAATATACCACAAACGTTGAAGGTTTTACCATAAACGTAGTAAATTTGACTGAAATTTCATGGTAGTTTTAGAGATAGGCGTAGTTGGGTAAAATGGTAGTTTCTACTACAAGATTTTTTCCCGTGTATACATATTTTGCGCATTTAATAAACAGTTCCAAAGGTTTGTGGGCTTTGGATAAGATGGAACTTAGGTAGGTAATAATGAGTTCTGACTGATCCGTCAAGATGCAGCTGAAACGTGACTGTCCTGATTTGATCATTATCGAACATACTTGCCCCTTTTAGGCTCTTTAAGCAAGTTACGCATGCAGAAATCTACAAGTGTACCTGTACAAATGATGCGATATATCTGCAGTTACTTGTCCTGCAGCTCTAAATGACCCAAGAAATTCCAGATGACACAGTTCTGCATTCGTCTACCACCAGATGGCTATTGTTGGAGTCAGTTTTAAAATGGAATATGGAACAATCTTCGGAGCTCGTGTTGGTCTCCGCGTTCTAATCCAACTGAGACAACGGTTTGATTGTTGTCATCATAATGAGCCGATGACGCAGCCACTTATCCACTTCTTAAACTAAGTATTGCCTCCTATCAACAAAGCGAATCGTATATTCCAGTCAAAAGCTATGGAACTCCTGAAAATGCAATCCTGCAATCAGCTAAAGTCTCGCTGATGGTGCTCCTTGCCAATTTTCGTGAGGATGATTGCCTAAAACACATGACGGATTTATGGGTTTCAGATTTCGAGTAACATCTTCGTAAGAAGTTGAAAATATACATCGGTGTTCATGCAGGAGAAATGCTTAGATCCGGAATGCTCGATGATACAAGGATGGAGGCTTTTTACTCGATCTGCTGTGCTTTGTAAACCGAATGAAACAGATCATTAAGCGCTTTGATCTTAACGATCCAGTTCTGACTACTGCATCGAGCATTGACCCTAAAAAATGCGCCCTTTGAAGGAGTTCAACTCAATTATTGAACAATATCCAAAATTCTTTGAAAGCGACGGTAACCGTTTGCACTGGACAACAAGGCGGAAGAATCAGAACTTGTTGAAGGAAACGTCTGTATTTCAAACGAGCAGATGGGAAGATAGCTTTCCACTTGCTTAGAAAGTTCATTGCGCATTCTTTTGAAGAAGTGGAGTGACTTTTCTCGCAATACAATCTCAATAAGTCCAAAATCCGGAACCACTCATGAGTACGGACATTATGGATGCCAAAGGAGGAAAGGAAAAGTTGGTCAGCTTATATAAACATCACAACTAAGTTCTAAATTCAACAAATTGATGTACGCGCATCATAACAATGGTTTATTGTTAATTCCATTCCAATTTTGTTCACCTATCCTGGAACTTTAAGTAACCAAAACAAACACCATAAGATTCATTATCATATGATTACTGGTCTGTCAGAAGGGGTTAAGTGCAATGATCGATTTCCCCGATAACATGAATCCCTCGTATACTGATCTGTTTTCCTTTTTCAGAGCACAAAATGTGAAGTAAAGATTTTTACCAAGACCAGGACGGTCCATTCTTTAGATCGAATGTTCCGGTAGCGTAGAAGTTCACGGACGGCTTCAGGTGAGTTTCCGTTATAATTGCGATGTCTATTCGGTTGGTTTGTAGAAAATCATTAAATTCTGGATCAACAATAGAAAACGGCCCATCAACATTTGTAAACAAGCACTTCTGAGACCGCTTTCTCGCAAGCCGTTGGCTACACACGCCAACCTACAGAATCATCGTGTAGGGCAAACTTTCCCCTACATGATGATGGTATTGGTTTGTGTGGATGTCCTACGCTTTGCGAGGAAATATGTTCAGAAGTGTTTGTTTTCAAATGTTTCCAAACTGTGAAGAGCATTATCGATTTTTGAAGCGATTTAATCTGCATAAAAAATCTTGGACTTTAATTTACAAAGTTTGTATAAGGAGCCCAAAAGCAGAAGCCTAGAAATATTTGCCATGACTTCGTTGGAAATAGAGCGGGTTTCGATCCTTTATTCGTGATGGTATCAGTTCTTATAGCGATTGATAGGTTCTTACCGAATGATGTAAAATGGAATGTTTCATCCTCATTTCAAATGATTCTCGTTATAGGGCTTTTCCAATGCAATACGCATTCGATCTTGGGATGACGATTTTTCATACAGCGTGCATTCGAATTTGAAATTTCACTTCGCTTATAATTAGTTGGTCAACATTGGAAGGATAATCATCTGGTTTCTAGAAAATCGTTCTTCGCCTGCATCTATTATTCGAAAAAGCGATTTCAATGTTACGATATGAACCGACGGAGGATTCATTCGATAAAAGGAGGATGTTTATATTCAGTGAAGAGCGGTTCCATATCATTTCAGCAACGAGTAATTTTCATATTTTTTGATTTGCATGAAACCTTGCATACACGTTTTTGGGGAAGAAAAACGCCGTTTTGCATACTTGGTTCGCCATTTTGAATCTAGCCTTACTTATGAGAAGGACCTATGAAAAATGCACATGATATCTTCAAAAAATTGTATCTCGGAAACGGTTTGTCCGATTGGTTTGGTGTCTTCGGCGAAGTTTTAGACAATTGTTGGTGCTATATTTAAAAAATATGCACGGTAAAAAATAAAGTTTGGTTTTTGTGTTTTGAACTAAAATATAGATTTTCCCTTAAAAGTGACCTGTCAATAATTTTTTAATTATTCTTATGTTATAGCTGACCTAAAATGCTATCTAGTGCACAGTGAGTTGTTCGGGAGAAAAATAGGTTACAATGAAAAAAAAAATTTAAAAAAAATTACAATTTTCACAAAAGCTATTAAAAAAAGTCAAAAAAGTTTGTCACCCTAATTTTATGATTGTACATCAAATTTGCAAGCAAAAAGTACTTCGGTAACATTTTTCTAAGATGCACCGTTTAGAAGATATTACTGATTCAATATTGATTTTTTGATAACTTAATAAGTTTTGGCCCTTTTGGATGTATTCCGTGTTTTCAGTTTCAAAAGTATTTTTTCGGAAAGATTGGAAAATTTTGAGTTAAAATGACACTGACAGCTTAAAGATTCGAGTGAAATTCTCTGCCTTAAAAGTATTTTGAAAAACAAGTTACAAAATCCCACTATCAGGAACAATGATTTCTTCCAGTTATTTTTGGTGTATTGTGTTGAAAATGTGCATTCAACTCTTGCATATCACCTAACAGTTTAATCCATTTAAACTGGATGTGTTTATACTGTGCATATTTTCTCTCTATTGCCGAACATTGCCCCAGACATCAAACCGATGAGACAACTCGATTTCGAGATACACCTTTTTGAGAACTGCAAATGCAAGCTCCTCAATTAGCAAGATTGAAAAGAGCGAATTAAGCTTATTTTTCAGGGATGGTGATTGTGCGCAATAAAAAATAACATTATATGTTGGATATCATCAGTTTATTTTTAGTCCTGTATTTTTATAAAATTATTGTTTACACAACTTTCTTAACAATATCGAATATTTTGGCATCATTGTCAGGACAGTTTAAATAAAGCTTTGCCTTTATTGTTTTTTTCTGATAGAGGAAGAAATGAGTGGAATTTTTGAGTTCCTTGAATTGTTTTTGCATTATTATATTGATTATTTAGCTGCAAAGACATATTTTCGTATTCTTCTGTAGTAGAATAACAAAATGACAACTTTGTAAGTTCTTCTTCTTTTCGTTTGTTTGCCCAATTAAACAACTCTCTTGCAGTCTTTATCGGGTGTTCGCGATCTTTGGCTAAACTTGCTCTGGTAGCCATGCGTTTTATCGTACCTCCAATAGCATCGCATGGACCTTTTCCGTGCGATGTTGCGAAGAAATGCCATTCAGCGTCAATACCATACTTTGACTTAAATTTACAAAGGCTAGAAAAGTTTTTTCGGTTTTTATACTGTGAAGCAGCACCATCTGACATAAAACAATTATTTTTTATGTTTTTATTTTGATCAATTTGTAAAAAGTTTATCATTTTATCAATACACAAATTAACAGCGACTGAATCATGTCTTAGTTCTTCAGAAATTATAATGAAGCTAAAATGTTTAATTTGCATATTTTCAGTATAAAATATTACGAAAGGATGGATTGTGGCCTGTTGCACGTTCCAATGGTGTGATTGAACTTCATCCTGCAAAATGAAGCTGTAATTTTCAGAAAAGTCACAAATAGCTAAAAATTCACCATCTTGCAAGTTTTGTTTTGTAGTTTTCAAAAAATTTGATTGTTCGGTTTTTACAAAATCATGCGGAATCAAACTTTCTAATTTTGAGCTGAAAAATGAAACAAACTCATCGGTTTGCTTTACAATAGTTTCTAAATCACATCTGTCAGTGGTAACCCATTGTTCGAATGAAAGCTTTTCAACAAAGTTTTCTTCCAGTTGTTTCAATAAACTGTCTTCTAAAACTGAGGTATCTGGGCAGTTTTTACATCTTCCTAGATGGCAATGAGTTGTCTTATTTTCGCAAAGTAATCTATTCGTTAATGTTTTTAGATCATTCAAGACATTGTATTATTTTAAGCTATGTAGAATTAAATTGACATTTTCATGCGTAGTGCAAACGCAAACATTATGTGTTCCTGTGATAGTCAATAGTTTACATTGCCTTGGCCGGAGGCTTGCAAATGATGAAAACCCTATTTTTACATTGACGTACATTTCATTAAAGCGATTAAAAGCTTCTCTCAATGTCATCATTAACAATCTTTTCTGAACAGCTAATCTCTTATTTCCTGTCTTTACGCTAACAAAATCTCTTTGGCCTGGCATTGCACGGCTTATATCATCGTCCTCAAAAAAATTCAAAACCAGTTCTTTTGTTTCATTACTCAAAGCTTTTCCAGAGCTTGAACCTTGAGATGAATCAAATACATTATCTCTTTCCTTTCTTGCATCTGATGCCATATTTCTACTCGTTTCAAATTCGTCTACAATTTTTTGTACTGACCATGATTTTGGTAACAATGATAAAATTAATAGTTTTTCTTGCCCTGTGGCTGAATTTAAAAATTTCATTTTCATTCACTTCATCAAACTCGTTTGCTTTTTCTGTTTTAGCGTCTAATTTAAAAAGATTTCTTCGTACACCTTCGACGATTTCAGCGCACTTTTTTTCAGGATAGTGAACATTTTTAACCTTACCTAAATCTATAGGCGAAACACGAATAGCTGCTATTCCTCGGTTGAATATTTCGACGTCTACAGGCATCGTGAAGTCTTCATTTGATTGAATTGTGCTTAGCGTTGACGCTGATGGTATCGTGACCAAACTTTCATAGCTTTGCGAATCAGGTACATCAGGTATGGTCTGAACAGTTGGCATCCTTGAGCCGCCGGCTACGCTTTGTTCTTCGTTTTGGGTGAGGTGAGCTCTTGAATCAATATGTAGACGGCAAGACGAACAAATACGAAAATCCTTGGTGTTGAGTGTGGATACCTTGGAAAATCCAATTGATTTTAGTTTTTGGATGATACCATCCGTGAGATATCGCAGCTCTTTCGAACACTGAATGTCTTTGAATGGGCGAATACATTTTATTTTACTCATTTTGTAATCTGTAACATAGACAATATTTTCCAATTGTTAGTTTTGTACGAAAATATCTCAAAACATATAATTAAAATGTGTATTTAAAACTTACCTTTGCACCAAAACGTGTTACACTTTCCTTGACAATTATTATGTTATCAAACAACACTAGATCTCGTTCAAAAACACAGGATTATGAGCTGAAATTACTATAATCACTATGCTACTTTCTGCATTTACTGTTTGGTAGATAGTGGATTAATTCAGAATCGAGTCAGACATTATTATACAGCTCACGGGTAGAAATCATAGAATACTGGGTAAAGACTGTTGGAAGATAGGTGGAGTTGAACGCTCAGGTATCGTCGAACCTTCAGGTACGAGTTTGGAGAGTTGGAGCGAGGTAGATTTGCTGGCATAGGTATATTGTTATTGAAGAAGATTGTAAATTGTATATACCTGGAATGAATAAAGAGTGCGGCGGTTGTTGATTGAGGTATCAGTCGGCAGCCGTCTAGTTTGATGGAAGGTGACTAAGACTGCGTTCTTTTGGTTTATTATTAAGAAACGGTCATCGACGGAGCTAGCCTCGTTATGGCCAGCGTGGCCATGGTGGACTAGTTCCAACAAAGACCATGTTTACAATCACCAACTGTACGTAGTACAGCTAACTGGTATCTAATTACCTGTATCTAATACTTGTTAGCACGTTTTCAGCACAACGCACCAAAAATCACTTGAAGAAATCATTGTTCCTGATAGTGAGATTTTGTAACTTGTTTTTCAAAATACTTTTAAGGCAGAGAATTTCACTCGAATCTTTAAGCTGTCAGTGTCATTTTAACTCAAAATTTTCCAATCTTTCCGAAAAAAATACTTTTGAAACTGAAAAAACACAGAGTACATCCGAAAAGGGCCCAAACTTATTAAGTTATCAAAAAAATCAATATTAAATCAGTAATATCTTCTAAATGGTGCATCTTAAAAAAATGTTACTGAAGTACTTTTTGCTTGCAAATTTGATGTACAATCATAAAATTAGGGTGACAAACTTTTTTGACTTTTCTTAATAGCTTTTTTGAAAATTGTAATTTTTTTAAATTTTTTTTTTTTCATTGTAACTTATTTTTCTCCCGAACAACTCACTGTGCAGTAGATAGCATTTTAGGTCAGCTATAACATAAGAATATTTAAAAAATTATTGACAGGTCACTTTTAAGGGAAAATCTATATTTTAGTTCAAAACACAAAAACCAAACATTTTTTTTACCGTGCATATTTTCTCCATATAGCATCAACAATTGTCTAAAACTTCACCGAAGACACCAAACCAATCGGACAAACCGTTTCCGAGATACAATTTTTTGAAGATATCATGTGCATTTTTCATAGGCCCTTCTCATAAGTAAGGCTAGATTCAAAATGGCGAACCAAGTATGCAAAACGGCGGTTTTCTTCCCCAAAAACTTGTATGCAATGTTTCATGCAAATCAAAAAATACAAAAAATAAAAACTGGAAAAATTTCCCACTTGTTCGTGGAATCGCTCTGTAGTAGATCCGCCGGTCCACCATCGATTTCGCTATCAAATTTTACGTGTGATCCCGATCACGAAACAAGTTCACGTAATTAAATTTAGTATAACGGCATTTAAGAACCATTATAAGCTCTCCTATTTATTAATTTAAATATTATTTATTTGTAGATGCTGCTGACCCTACTCCATCCACTGTCCTGATGTTGACCATTATTGGTACTGGTATTGGTATAGGACAAAATTCCTGATTTGACTCGATCCGCCGCACCACCCAATCAAATTCGACGTCCGATAATTCATCCGATGAAGAGGTTGCATCACTTTCACGTGAGTTCAAATCTGTTGTGTTGACTGTGCCTTCTAGAACCCCTCGTAGCGACCCAATAAACCGAACAAATCTGCGACTCGTCTAAAGTACATGCAAGACGACGGATCAGTTTAGCACTCAACGGGTCTGTAATCATCAGAACATTAATCTAAAGTTGTACTGTTGCATAAAATATAATAAAAAACGTGTCGTAAAATTGTACTGTATGTAGAACCTAGTAATCTGTAAATATTTGAAGAAAAAATCTGTATTTTGCAACATCGATTATCAAGTCTGCCCAAGCAAATCGCAGCGCCTTTTTCTTTATCATTCAAAAATCGCTAGAAGAAAGCAGTTTATGATTGGTTTGTTTGTTTTACACTCGCCTTCCCAATATTCTCTTTTATTCCGCAGGGTTCGAGTTTCACCAGGTACTTAAAGTTTTTTTTTTGAGAACCCGTTCTTAATCGGGTTAAGAAAATTCTAGACTAATATATGAAAAGGGCGGAAGAGCCAAAATGAAAACAAGTCATATTGTTTTATAGTTTGATTGAACCATTTTAGAACAACTCATTTACCTTGACAATGACATTAAAATCAATTAGGCACCCCCTCAAACAAGGAAACTAATATACCGACAAGAAGTTTTCATAAGGGCCAAAGTCGCAAACGTAAACAATGACTTTTTCCTCAAATTTCTCGAAAATGCTAACTTAATCATAGTGAATTATGACGATGATTGTAGAGAACAGGAGTTCTCCTTTATAATAGAAGTGGTAGTTTACTTGAGCGAGTTAGCATTTCAAGATTCGCAAAAGCCATTGTTTACGTTTGCGACATTCTATGAAACTCCATGTCGATATGGCGTTCTTCCAGATCACACAGTGCTCTAGTGATTTTGCTGTTCCGCCACTTTTTTTCAGTTTGCTTCAAATCCTTGCAAATAGTTTAATATTTCAAGCAAACACTATTTTATCATCAGATACCTATTTCGACTTGAGCTTGAAGTATATATTTACGGATTTTATGTGTTATATAACTTTTTTTTTTATCAAAACTTGAAAATAACTATAACGCTATTACGCCCTAATCACTAAGCAGAAGTAATTTCGCCGCATGTTTTCACCCATTAAAATGTCAAAATGGAATTACGCCGTGGACATAATGTTGTTGATTTCGACTGATTGTTGTTGCGCCGTCGACAGGTTGCTAAGGGTAACGTTTCATCGAGATTGAAGAAAACAAACTAATCGGAAAATGCCAAAAAGTGCCGAGAATTTATCAAGTAAGTAACTGTTTACAGTATGAAAGTGTGCTCGTTTTGAAGAATCTCTTTTTGATTGCTCCATCCGTAACGCAGCCGGCGAACATATATGCAACATTTTGATGATTAAATGATTAAATATTTGTCTCAGTGGGTAGAAGTAGTATAGTAAGTATGTACCGTGACCGCACTTTGTTCTGCGCACCTGGTGACTTATCCTGACCAACAATCTTGCATGAATTTAATACAGGGTGCGAAGAATAAGGTGCGGCACGCTATACAGATTCAACACTCAAAAATGTTCCGTAGTTCAACTTCCTAACGGTTAGTCCAAATATTTCACTCGACACCTGCGACGCTCATATCGCTTTTGTTTGATGGAGCCACGTTGCGGTTTCATTCTGATAACGATTGTATTTTGATATGATTTCTGCCTTAAAATGTTCAAAGTGTAAACTACCTTTGTGGCAATTGCATAATTTGCAGTCCGTTTATGCTTTCAATCAACCATCATTTCAGATGCCGATAAAGATAAAGTTAACTTTGATGAATTGGGCTTCGCTGAACTAGATCAGGATGATGTTGAATCTGCCGTTGACGTAACGAAGAAATTAACCAACAAGAGACTCGAGGAAAAGGGATTGGCGTACATTCGAAAAAATGGCACCAGGGTACCAGCTCAGATCGTGCGGGATTCTTGTGGCTGTTTGAAGCGCAAATGTGCTTAACAATTCAGTTATGGGCTTCGAGAAACATTGTTGAAAAATCTGCCTCTGATATTCCTTGTAGTACCTAGACTCATCTTATTAGTAAAATTAAATGTTTTGGTATGGTAACACTGGGTCGTAATGCCTCGCCACTTGATTAATGTGACTGAAGACCCAAGTAACCACAAGCATTATAATATTGCACTTATTCAACCCAAAATCAACATCGGTAATGTGGGATCGCATCAATTCAACAGTTGTCAAGTAATAAAGCATTATATAAGCTTGGAAAAGTAGTGATGCATTACCAATGCAATAATGCTACTTTACCGAAGTCTTATGGCATTACAAAAGATATAGCATTAGTTTGATCTTAGTGGGGCCCTTTTCAGCATTAATCCAACCTCAATGATGCACTAGACGTAATACACATACCCTATATATGCATGCTATTACAGCCTCGTGGTTACTTGGGGAGTGTAGGCGTAATAACAAACTAAATGCCAGAATGTCATAATTCAACGGCTTATATCTAGTGCTGGCAGTTTAACAGGCGAAACACCTAAGGCATAATAACACTCTGAAAATAAACAGGGCGTATCTTGTTTTTTTTTAAATAAATTTTCAGCTCAATAAAACGTCAAGGTGGTGTATTCGATCATGCCTTGACCTACCCCGCATGGGGATGCTTGGCAAAAGTCTGTGTTTCCTGTTTCGGAATACTACCTCACAATGCCATCCGCTCAATTTCAAAAACTACTTCTATTCAATTTTCACAGCCTGCCGTGAGCTAACGGAACTATCAATACTTTCTCTTCACAACTTTGTTCTAGCAAAAAAATGCTGTCTACTCCTAGAGCCTCACGGTGATGAGAAATTATTTCCTTCTCAAAAACAACATCATCAATAAAACATATTTTTGCATATATTGTGTGAAAAGGTTAAGCACTGTATTATTATACAAGATGTCAGCATAATCAATGGTTCATTGGAGCTTTCTATGTAAAATAGGGTTTGATTATCGTTTTCCAATCTTTCCCTCCTGTTTTCTCAGTTTTGTGATTTTGGAATACCGCCCTTTTCAAATGTTAGTCTAGAATTAAAGTTTACACTCCTATCTAAATCGACTGAGAGTGTTTCAAGTTAATCGATAATTTCTATAAATCGTCTACAATTAATCGATTAACTTAAATTATTCGAATAGCCTCGATAATTAACTCCTTAGTGATGTTTTTCATCACTCATTTTCGAATACAATATTATATAAATAGAAAGTAGTCGTTCCGAAGGTACGGATGTTGCGGAGACACAAGAGTATTTCATAGCTACGAAGCGTTCGGGTATCATAGAGATCGAAGCGTGCTTTGGCCACGAGCTGACGTGTTTTTTCTACTGTCATGTTTTTTCGATCGTTTTCGTTATTTTTAGAGTGATAATACTTGTACCTAGACCTTATATTATAATCCAGTGCCTTATTAAAAGATTTTGAACAGTTTCATCGCGATCAATCAGTAATATCAAAGGCCACTTCATGGGACACGAAAAATGTTCACGCGATTTGTGAATTTCTGGAAACTGAAGCTACAGTATGGTGGAGCTGACGCTGCCATTAGAAACAGTTCAGAATCAAGGCGATTTTAGGCAACGAAAATGTGTGAATTTTGCAGCAAGAAGGAGGCAAAGATTTGATTCGTTGGATTATGCAGAGTGAAGCAAACTATTACCTGAAGTTCCAGCCTACAGTAGACTTTATGGTGAGCTAGTGCCATTTTGCTTAGTAAAATATTGTTTGTAGCTTGGGTATAAAACCAATCGCAATTATCAGACATTTTGTCGTTTGAGGCCACATTGAGATGGGAATTCAATTGTGTTCTTGTTCAGTGCGTTTTTGTTGAAACAAGTTTTTACGCACCTTTTCTGTAGAATAATACTAAACTTTGTAGCAATAGACTCAAATTATTCTATGATGAAGCAGGAGTTCCAAACCGCCACTTGGTATAGTTTCCAGTTTTGTGAATGCGTAAGTTGATGCGTGTGTATGAAAGAATGTGTGAGTTTTTGTCAGCCTTACAGTGCTGGTCTTGTAGTCTGCTCAACCCACTGGTTGTGTATGGAAAAAGTGGAATTTCATTTTATTCGTATTCCTATCGTATTAACGGGTTTGGGAAGAAATAACATTAATTTTTTGAAAATATACTTTTATTTCTAATTGAAATTTTTTGAATTTTGAAATCTTTATTTACATGTTAGTTTTTACATGGTCATATAATAAGCACATGTTACTCTTTGGAAAGAAAAAGTAACTAAAAACGTGAGTTGAGTGGGGAATACTAGTTTTTCTTCTAATTTCTAGTTACAGGTATTCCACTAAACAGCTCAAACCCTCTAGGATTCATTGTGATCGATGCCATCATGATCTGCACAGTCGCTGGTGACACTGTACCGGTGAACATATTCCAATTCAAACGCATTTGTTGTGCCTTTGTCACTTCTTCACCGTCTCCTGAAAGTTTTCGCTTGACAATTGCCCAATATTTTTCGATCGGTCTGAACGCAGGGCAATTCGGAGGATTAATCTCTTTGGCGACGAAATTAACATGGTTTGTATCATACCATTCAAGTACCTCATTGGAGTAGTGACAGCTGGCTAGATTCAGCCAAAACATAACGTTGGTCTTGTGTTTCCGAATGAAGGGCTTTTTCAGACACTCTTTAATGTAAACCTTCGACGTGATTGTGTGAGATGTGATGAAAACCTTGGTTTTAAGACCACAACTGCAGATTCCTTGCCAAATAATTAGTTTTCGAGCAAAATTATCAGCAAAAATTTATACCTGGAATGGCCATTCTCACGACCAGCTGCCAGGTAAAATTTTTGTCCTGGGATTAGTTTGTAATCCACTTTGACATATGTATCGTCATCCATTGAAATACAGCCATCAAATTTCGTCAAAACTAGTTTGCATAGGAATCGTGCTCGCTTTTTGGCCACCAAATTTTGTTTTTGGGAGTGATTCGGGTGTTTACTGGCACAAAAAGACTTCAATTCTTCTCTTAAATCTCGTATTTCTTTTCCAAACCACGTATGGGAACACCTGGGTTGCCTTTCATGTACCTCAACACCTTTCTCCTCAGCTTTTTGTACTTAGTGCCACTTTTATGGTTGATGTGCTGTGTTCTATCCACACTCAAAGTATCCTTGTAACGTTTGATTACAAGACGCACCATTTACTCTGGGAATTTTAACACTTTTGCTATTTTTGAGGCAGACCACGAAGGATTCTTTAGATGTTGACCTATTGTCCGGTGGCGTGAAATAAAATTGCAGAGAGATATAAAGAAGTGTTAGTAAGACATGAATCAAAATAAGAAGGCATGGAAGATCGCATGTTTCAAAGTGTTTAATGTACGGTGGTGTGGAAACCAGGAAAAGAGTGAACATAAAATATGGCTTAACCGGAACCTGGAGATAACTAGGTGGCACTATTCCCGGGTTATGGTGATGCGATGTAAGACCGGCGGTCGTAATAGTAGGTGTGGAAATAGCAAGGTGAGTTGGCCATGGTTTCGATATGTATGTATATGTATGTGTATGTATGTGTTTGTTTGTGTATGTATACTTGTGTATGTATGTGTGAATGTTCATTTAATTTTATCATGCATAATATATATACATGATCACATCACTTATCAAGGTGAATCACATTCAGTTTATTCACTGTGCAATTTAACTGATTCTGATCAATCACGGAGTAGCAACCATCGATACGTGCAGTCAGTCAAGCTAAGCTAAGCTAAGCTAAGCTACGAAGCGTATGAGCATTAATATCTCAGTATTAACCGTTGTGTGACCGAAAAAAAAAACACCCGTCGATGGCCGGATGGGTACCCGGGTACCCACGAAACTGAAATGCCTATATCTCAGGTCACTTTAGGCCGATTTGAACAGTTCTGGGCTTCATCGAATCGAAATTTCTTTTTCTATCGAGCTGTTATCGAAATGGATCGATCTGGTCATTCTGGTTTCCGGGAAACCCGGATTTTCAAGGACATGTCTTTATACGATAATACTGATAGTGAATTTCGGTAAATAATCAGCAATATGGGTATCAAACTTCTTCAAATTTCATCATCAGGTTGAATTTTACTATCGGTCCATCAGACATGTAAACATTCTAGTGGCCATTGCGAAACAGGTTCCCCGCCGGGCCATGGGTGGTCATAATCATTTTTTTCATGGAACCCCAACAATATGGGTATCAAACTTCTTAAAATTTCATCAGCAAGTTGAATTTACCTTGTGTCCATCAAATATATCAAATATATGATCCATCAAATATATCAAATATATCAAATTTATTATCCATCCATCCAATCAATTATATCAAATATATGAGAAACTCACTACTGAGACAATTTCCAGAAGTTTGATACCCATATTGCTGGGATTTCATTGAAAAATTTTTCCATGGCCGACGGGGAACCAGTTCCGGAATGACCACTAACATGATTACACGTCTGATGGACACAAGGTAAATTCAACTTGCTGATGAAATTTCAAGAAGTTTGATACCCATATTGTTGGGGTTCCATGAAAAAATGATTATGACCACCCATGGCCCCGCGGGGAACCTGTTCCGCAATGGCCACTAGGATGTTTACACGTCTGATGGACCCAGGACATT
Organism: Aedes japonicus; assembly: GCA_034211315.2. Classification (NCBI taxonomy): domain Eukaryota; kingdom Metazoa; phylum Arthropoda; class Insecta; order Diptera; family Culicidae; genus Aedes; species Aedes japonicus. The sequence goes on from JASCZW010006101.1 coordinate 18,355, forward strand.
AAAAATCAACCGTCTGATGAAATTTGAAGAAGTTTGATACCCATATTGTTGAGGTTCCATGGAAAAATGTTTATGACCACCCATGGCCCCGCGGGGAACCTGTTCCGCAATGGCCACTAGGATGTTTACACGTCTGATGGACCCAACACAATCAAAATCAACCTGCTGATGAAATTTCAAGAAGTTTGATACCCATATTGTTGGGGTTCCATGGAAAATTGTTTATGACCACCCATGGCCCCGCGGAGAACCTGCTCCGCAATGGCCACTAGGATGTTTACACGTCTGATGGACCCAGGACAATAAAAATCAACCGTCTGATGAAATTTGAAGAAGTTTGATACCCATATTGTTGGGGTTCCATGGAAAATTGTTTATGACCACCCATGGCCCCGCGGGGAACCTGTTCCGCAATGGCCACTAGGATGTTTACACGTCTGATGGACCCAACACAATCAAAATCCACCTGCTGATGAAATTTGAAGAAGTTTGATACCCATATTGTTGGGGTTCCATGGAAAATTGTTTATGACCACCCATGGCCCCGCGGGGAACCTGTTCCGCAATGGCCACTAGGATGTTTACACGTCTGATGGACCCAACACAATCAAAATCCACCTGCTGATGAAATTTCAAGAAGTTTGATACCCATATTGTTGGGGTTCCATGGCAAATTATTTATGACCACCCATGGCCCCGCGGGGAACCTGTTCCGCAATGGCCACTAGGATGTTCACACGTCTGATGGACCGAAGATAGTTAAATCCAACCTGCTGATGAAATTTCATGAAGTTTGATACCAGCATTGCTGATTATTTACCGAATTCCACGATCAGTTCATCAAATCAAGACATGTCCATGGAAATCCGGATTTTCCGGAAATCAGAATGACCGGATCGATCCATTTCGATATTAGCTTGATATAAAAATAAATTTTGAATCAATTGATTTCAAAATTGTTCAAATCGGCCTAAAATCACCTGAGATATAAGCATTTCAGTTTCGTGGGTACCCGGGTACCCATCCGGCCATCTACGTAGTTAAAAAATGTAAGAGCCCCTTATTTCACCCCTGCTTGCTGAAAAATTCCGGAAAATTGTGCAATCGATTTTGACCGTCATTTTCTTGGATCTAACTGAGTTTAAATCTTGTACAATGAAAAACCATTTAAATATCGTGAATTGAAATCCGAAAAGGTACCCGGGTACCCATTCGGCCACACAACGGTTAATCAGCTTTCGTGACGGTTGCGATGCGTTTTTTTTATTGTACCCCAGTATAAAAAAAACAAAGACGGAGTCCTACGTCAAAAGTCTGGTTTACAGAACTCGTATGTATATAAAATATTGCCAATGGCTCCAACCCACCACCCGTTCGTTGCATTTAGTGGAAGCTCCAAGTATGGTGTAAAAATCGCCAATTTACTTCCGATTCAGGACAACTATGATCTTTTTATTGTCAAATGGAACTTGTTAAAATGTTAGGTGTCAAGGTCAGGAGCGCCTGACCCTCTTAAAAGCATTGTTATGGCAATGCTTCCCACTGTGAAAACTTTTTTGAAGAAATTAACATTAAAGTGGCCCATCCTTGCAGCTATCATTTCCTTCGATGGATAATTTGCCAAAAGAGGTCGGGGATTTGATCACTGTTCTGCAGTGGAATTGTCGAAGTCTTATTCCTAAATTGGAATCATTCAAATTTTTAGCTCACAATATCGGTTGTGATGCATTTGCTCTTTGTGAAACATGGCTTTCAGCCGAAATCGATCTTCCGATTAACGATTTCAACATTATTCGGCTTGATCGGGAGGATTCACGTGGAGGAGGAGTACTTTTGGGGATCAAAAAGTGCTACTCCTTCTATAGAGTGAATTTTCCTCCAATTCCAGGTATTGAAATTGTCGCATGTCAGGCTGTTATTAAAAATAAAAGCCTTTGCATTGCTTCCGTGTACATTCCTCCTAGAGCACCAATTAACCGAAAACAACTTTCAGATATTTGTTCGGTTCTGCCTGCTCCGCGGTTGGTCATGGGAGATTTTAACTCTCACGGTACAGGCTGGGGAGAACTGTACGATGACAACCGGTCTTCTTTGATATATGACCTCTGTGACAACTTCAATATGACAGTTCTCAACAATGGAGAAGTTACACGCTTGGCTGGTCCATCCTCACTTGGTAGTAGGTTAGACCTCACACTTTGCTCGAATTCATTATCGTTGGACTGCACGTGGAATGTGATCCAAGATCCCCACGGTAGTGATCATTTGCCTATAAAAATTTCGGTTCAAAGTTTTTCGTAGACGTGGAACACCTGAGCACTTTGAAAGGTACACGGCTCTCGAACGAGAATTTAAGAGCCTCATCAAGGCCAAGAAACGCGGTTACTGGCGACAATTCGTGGACGGATTATCGGGCGAAACGTCGATGAGTACCCTTTGGAATACGGCGCGAAGATTGCGTAACAGAACTACGAACAACGAGAGCGAGGAGTACTCGGACCAATGGATCCTAAAGTTCGCGCGAAAAGTTTGTCCAGATTCTGTGCCGGCACGGATGATTCCTCGCGAAAACACGAATTCGATAGATGAGATTGGCCAACCCTTTTCAATGGTAGAGTTCTCTCTCGCACTCCTTTCGTGTGGCAATACGGCTCCAGGAGCTGATAGGATCAAGTTCAACTTGCTTAAGAACCTCCCAGACGTCGCGAAGAGGCGCATGTTGAACTTGTTTAATCAGTGTCTGGAACTCAACATTGTACCGGATGATTGGAGACGGGTGAGAGTTATTGCCATTCAAAAACCTGGTAAACCCGCGTCCGACCACAACTCCTATCGACCCATCGCGATGTTATCTTGCATTCGCAAGTTGTTGGAGAAAATGATCCTTTTCCGTCTGGACAAATGGGTTGAGACGAATAACCTGCTTTCAGATACTCAATATGGTTTCCGCAGAGGTAAAGGAACGAACGACTGCCTCGCGTTGCTTTCCACAGATATTCAGTTAGCTTTTGCTAAAAAAGAGCAAATGGCTTCTGTATTCTTGGACATAAAGGGGGCTTTTGATTCAGTATCTGTTGAAGTTCTCTCAGATAAACTCCACGCTTGTGGTTTTTCACCATTAATGATCAATTTTTTGTACAATTTGCTGTCAGAGAAACATATGAGCTTTTCTCATGGAAACTCTACAGCTTTTCGATTTAGCTACATGGGTCTCCCCCAGGGATCATGTTTAAGCCCCCTTTTGTATAATTTTTATGTCAAAGACATTGACGGTTGTCTAGGTGACAACTGTACGTTGAGACAACTTGCAGATGATGGCGTAGTGTCTGTCACGGGACCCAATGGGGTCGATCTGCAAGGACCCTTACAGGATACCTTAGACAATTTGTCTACTTGGGCTCTAGAGCTAGGTATCGAATTCTCTACGGAGAAAACTGAGTTGGTAGTTTTTTCTAAGAAGCATAACCCTGCACAACCGAAACTTCAAATTTTGGGTACACCAATAACTCATTCCATGTCATTTAAATATCTTGGGGTCTGGTTCGATTCAAAGTGCACCTGGAGATCACACATTGAGTACCTGAAGCGAAAATGCCAGCAAAGGGTCAACTTTTTCTGCACAATTACCGGGACCTGGTGGGGAGCGCATCCGCAAGATCTTCTAACGTTGTACCGGACAACGATTTTGTCGGTTATGGAATACGGTAGTTTTTGTTTTCAGTCAGCGGCTCGGTCGCACATCATCAAACTGGAACGTATTCAGTATCGGTGTCTTCGTATCGCGTTAGGTTGCATGCACTCGACTCACACCATGAGTCTTGAAGTGCTGGCTGGCATGTTGCCACTCTCGGATCGGTTTTCAGAGTTATATCTCCGGCTCCTAACCAGGTGTGAAGTTATGAACCCCCAGGTGATCGAAAATTTTGAGAAGCTCCTTGAGCTGAATCCTCAAACCCGCTTCATGACGTTGTACCATTTGTACATAACACAGGATGTCAGCCCTTCGCTTAATATTCCCAATCGTGTTTGCTTCTCCGACTTCGGAAATTCGGTTCATTTTGATTTATCCATGAAGCAGGAGCTTCGTGGAATCCCAGAGCATCATCGTCCTATGATTGTTCCTGTTGTATTTGCTGCAAAGTTTGGCCAAGTTGATTCCACTCAAACGCTTTTCACTGACGGGTCTTTGATAGAGGACTCCGCTGGTTTTGGTGTATACAATGAAAATTATAGCGTCGCTCGTAAACTTCAAGCACCTTGTTCTGTTTTTGTCGCGGAATTGGCAGCAATTCATTTTTCTTTAGAAACTGTTGCCTCTTTTACACCGGATCAATACTTCATTTTCACGGATAGTCTTAGTTCTATAGAGGCTTTTCGTTCCTTGAAGCTTCTTATGAAAATACGAGGTCTTCTAAGTGCTTTATCTTTACGTTCTTTTAATATCACCTTTATGTGGGTCCCTTCTCATTGTTCGATTCCTGACAATGAGAAAGCGGACTCGCTTGCAAGGGTGGGCGCTATGGAAGGCGATATTTATGACCGACAAATCGCCTTCAATGAGTTTTTCTATATTTTTCGTCAGATATCACTTGATAGCTGGCAGTATAAATGGAGTAAAGGAGATTTGGGGCGATGGCTACATTCTATCACTCCTAAGGTGTCTAAGAAATGTTGGTTCAGGGGATTGGATGTGGGTCGAGACTTCATTCGTGTGATGTCTCGCCTCATGTCTAATCATTATTCTTTAAACGCTCATTTGTTCCGTGTTGGGCTGGGAGACAGCAATCTCTGTGAATGTGGACAAGGTTACCAGGACGCAGATCATGTTTTTTGGTTTTGTACTGAGCATCGTGGAGTCAGAACTGAGCTTTATGATTCCTTTAGGGCTCGACGTAGACAACCCAATGTACCAATTCGTAATATTTTGGCTGCTCGCGATCTGGAGTTTATGAAACTCATTTATGTGTTTTTGACTAACATAAGCCTTAGATTGTAGTTTGATTAACTTACTTGTTTAGGTTAAATCTTTGTGAAATGTGTGCGCCAGTGTGTGAGTGTGGTTGTGTGTGTGAGTGTGGTTGTGTGTTTGAGTGAGTGTTTTTTTTAATTAAAAACCTTTAATTAAAAAATTGTAGTTCTAGATATAAGAAAACCATTGTTCCTTAGGCTTTGTTCAAAATTCCCACCCCAATTTTCCCATCCTTAAAATTGTTATTCCTATTAACCTCGAGACGACCGCGAGTAATCGGTTCTATCCCCTTAACCTTAGTTCTAAGATAACTGATGTATATAAACATGAAAACTTGGCTCTGTAAAGTTGATTCGGTTGAGCCTGTACAAATAAATGAATTCGTAAAAAAAAAAAAAAAGGTCAGGAGCACAGAGTTCAGAATTAAGGAGTATTGGAACAAGTTGTTTACTACGGCTGTAGGTGAGCCTAAATACCCTCAAGTGATTAAGGTATATAATAAAAACAGTTTCAGGCAACGGCTCAAAGAAGGAATTGAGAAGCAAGATATGTCAGAACTGCTGACTCAGAAGTAATTCTAACACAGGCCATGGAAAGCGTTTCAACTGCGAGTATAGACCCGTCTTCGCAAAAATGAGCTGCGGACCAAGGAGGCCATGGAGAAAAAAAAATCGCATGATTTCATCTCCAAAGTGATACTGCGCCGCAGTATTATTAATTTTTGCCAGCGGGGGTGATCACTTAGTTCATTTTTACTGTTCTTTAAATCAAATGTATAAGATTAAAAGAATACTAAAATTTGGAAGTCACATTTAAGTCACTATTTTTATTATTTTACTCACTAAAGTCACTATTCCCATTCCATAAATCCACTGCCAGCCCTGGAATTGACCTCCCGTTCAAATTCAAATGCATGCTATATGAAAAATCGTCATCCCAAAGTGAAATGCGTATTGCATTGGAAATGCCCTATAACGCAAATCATTTGAAATGAGGATGTAGCATCATCATCAACTTTGACGCATCATCCATCCGTGCGACATTCACAGTATCCGAGCAAAATGCTATTGCGACCGAAAGGTCATCCACCACACAAGAAGGAATAATAAAATTATCTCCCGAAATCTCTCCTCTCAGAACACACTACACACTATTGTACCACTTTCTATCTACACTGACAATAGAAACAATTGTACCCAGAAAGTAATTTTAATAAAACCGAGACTCTTTAGTATTAGCTTACAACTCAATCGGTGCACATCATTTTCCTCGATTTGAGAAGCCCAATAAAATTGATTGTACGCTAAAGTGGTGACCTGACGTGATCAGTCACAAAATCGCTAATTAATTTTCAATTACTCGATTACGGGTACCGCGAATCGCGATATCGAAGTAGTTTTCGGTCAACTATAATTCAATCACGCGAGATGACTGAGCAGAAGTCTAGTGCTAGCAGTGGGCTAATTGGCCAGCCGGTCATCGAGACAATTAACGCGCCGCGTCTCAATCCGCCCAGTATGGCGGACACGAACATCGAGACCTATTTTATGTCGCTCGAGTTCTGGTTTGCTGCGTCCGGTATCGGTGCCCAATACGACTCCCGCCGGTACAACATCGTAATGGCACAGGTGCCCCCAAACAAACTGACCGAGCTGCGGTCAATAGTAGAGGCTACTCCTGCGAACGACAAATACGCCTACATCAAAGCCAAACTGATCGAGTACTTTGCGGACAGTCAGCAGCGGCGTCTTCAGCGTGTTTTGTCCGACATGCCTCTAGGGGACCTCAAGCCAAGCCAACTTTTCAACGAGATGAAGCGGGTTGCTGGTAACTCGCTTGGTGAGCCGGTTCTGCTTGATCTATGGGCAACCAGACTACCACCACATGCCCAAGCAGCGGTGATCGCTTCGAGAGGAGACGCTGCGGACAAAATCACCATCGCCGACGCCATTGTGGATTCGATGGTTCTCAGAAAAATCAACGCCGTCGACTACAATGTATCAAATGCAGCGATGGCGGCACCCAATGTGCAAGCCGCTACAGCCATCGATCCAATACTTGACTTGAAGCGGAAATCGCCGAGCTCACTCGGAGGCTCGATAAAGTGTTGCCTACCCAGAAGAATGTTCGCGGTCGCTCCCGTTCCCGTTCTCGCGGAGGTGAGAAGGAACGCTCCCATCGAGAAAGGGACCCATCGTCCGGTCCTTGCTGGTACCATCGAACATTCCGGGAACGATGCCCGAAGATGTCGGAAGCCCTGCTCTACAAGGCAGCAGGGTTCATCAACCCAACAATGACGTCACTCTGCTGATACTGTGGGGGAAATTGGCGAACTTTTCACCACAGCCGCAATCTATCGCCTGAAAATTACGGACTCGAGCACCTGTATGCAGTTTTTAATCGACACTGGTGCCGATGTGTCCGTGGTACCGAAGGGCTTGCATTCAGCAGTGAAATCTACGACGACAAAATTGTTCGCCGCGAACGGAACGCCAATAGAAGTGTACGGTGAAGTGTTGCTCAAAGTTAATCTCGGTCTTCGCCGCGAGTTTTTGTGGACTTTTTTAATCGCGAATGTGACTTCGGGAATAATCGGTGCAGACTTTATTTGCAACTTCGATTTGTTAATCGATTTAAAACGAAACCGCCTAATTGACAACACGACCAATCTCGAATCCGCTGGTGTACTCGCTCGTACTAGTGAATACTCGATTAAGACTTTCAGTGCAGTGTCGCCGTATGCTGAAATACTAGCGGAATTTCCTAGCATCACTCGGCTCGCTCCGCCCGGTACGGTTAGTGAATCCACCATTGTACACCGTATTGAGACAACCGGTCAGCCGGTCTACGCCCGACCACGACGACTGCCGCCGGATAAGCTCGAAGCAGCTCGTGCCGAATTTGAGCTCCTAATGAAGCTAGGAATCTGCCGTCCATCCAGCAGTAACTGGGCCAGCCCGCTTCATATGGTGAAAAAAGCAGACGGTTCCTGGCGCCCATGTGGAGACTATCGTGCCTTGAATGCCCAGACCGTCCCGGATCGGTACCCCTGCCGTACCTGCAGGACTTCACGACCATTTTGCAAGGTAAAACCATTTTTTCTAAAGTTGACTTGCAGAAGGCCTTCCATCAGGTGCCGATTCATCCCGATGACATCCCAAAAACGGCCATCACGACGCCGTTCGGGCTGTTTGAATTTTTGTTCATGACGTTTGGCTTGAGAAATGCAGCGCAAACGTTCCAACGGCTCATCCACGAGGTAGTTCGTGGATTGGACTTTATTTTTCCCTACATCGACGATCTATTCATTGCCTCGTCTTCGCCCGAGGAGCACCGGAACCATTTACGCCAGCTTTTTGAGAGGCTCAAGCAGCACAACCTGGCAATTAACGTTGCCAAATGTGAATTCGGCCGCGACGCACTCAACTTTCTCGGACATTCCGTTTCAGCCGAAGGGATTCGTCCGCTACCAGACCGTGTGGAAGCCATCAAGAACTTCAAGTTACCTTCTACAGTCAAGGAGTTGAAGAGCTTTCTGGCCATAATAAACTTTTACCGAAGATTTGTCCCTAATGCGATTGAGGCCCAAATTCCGTTGCTGGCAATTACACCCGGCAATAAGCGTAACGATCGTTCACCGTTAACCTGGAGTGATGAAACACAAGCAGCTTTTGAGCGATGCAAACAGCAACTCGCTCACGCTACGCTTCTGGCTCATCCCGCCAAGTCTGCTGAACTTTCACTCTGGGTTGACGCCTCGGACATTGCAGCAGGTGCAGCATTGCACCAAATAGTCGATGGGCAAGCTCAACCCCTGGGTTTTTTCTCGAAGAAGTTCGACAAAGCCCAGCTTCGCTACAGCACCTACGATCGGGAATTAACTGCCATCTTCCTCGCCGTGCGGCATTTTAAGTTCATGCTCGAAGGACGAAGTTGCCACATCTATACGGACCACAAACCAATTATCTTCGCTTTCCGTCAAAAGCTCGATAAAGCTTCCAATCGCCAAGCTCGCCAGTTGGACTTCATTGGGCAAATAACGACGGATATCCGGCACATAGTTGGCAAGGAAAACATCGTGGCCGACGTGCTCTCCCGCATCGCTACCATCCAAACCGTGCTCTCATTGGATTTCGACGCACTTGCTGATGACCAGAAGACCGACGAAGAACTTCGGAATATCCAGCAAGGTAAATCTCCGACCTCTTTAAAGTTAAAACTTTTTACCGTTCCAGGCAGCACAAAACAGTTGTTTTGTGATTGCTCAGGCGATCGCATTCGCCCCTTCGTTACGAAACCTTTTCGTAACATCGTCCTTCAAGCCACGCACCATCTATCGCACCCTGGTACGTGCCACGGCCAAATTGATGACAGACAGATTCGTTTGGCCCAGCATCCGCAAAGATAGCATCGATTTCGCCAGGAGCTGCTTGAAGTGTCAGCGATCGAAGGTGACGCGCCACACACGCTCACCGGTGGCCCGGTACTCTACACCCGACAGTCGGTTTTCCCACATCAACATCGATATTGTTGGACCATTCCCGCCAAGTAAAGGACATCGCTACTGCCTTACGGTCATCGACAGATTCACTCGGTGGCCTGAAGCGTTTCCCATACCGGATATGACTGCGTTGACGATTGCTGAAGCTCTAATCTCCGGGTGGATTGCTCGTTTTGGCGTCCCAACCTCACGTCACGACCGACCAAGGTCGGCAATTTGAGTCGTCGCTGTTTTCCGAGCTGACTCGCATGCTTGGAACAACTCACCTACGCACAACGGCATACCACCCTCAATCGAACGGTATCATCGAGCGGTGGCACAGGACTTTGAAATCGTCGATCTTATGCCACGACCCTGATAACTGGAGCGAACACCTGCCAGTGATTTTGCTTGGTTTGCGAACAACCTTCAAGGAGGACATCAAGGCGTCACCGGCTGAGATGGTCTACGGTACGACTCTCCGAATACCGTCTGAGTTTTTCGTCGACAATTCGAAGAATCAAAACGAGGCCGAATTCGTCACCCACCTTCGAAAATCCATGCGAGATCTGCGCCCAAATGAGACTGCATGGCACGGGCGACGCAACGTTTTCATTCATCAGGACCTACAATTATGCCGGAACGTCTTCGTGCGCAACGATTCTGTTCGGCCATCACTATCGCCTCCCTACGAAGGTCCGTTCGAAGTGGTTAGCCGAGCCGAAAAATTCTTCAAGGTAAACGTTAAAGGGCGGACAGTGAACGTTTCGGTTGACCGACTGAAGCCCGCCTACTCACTGGAAGAACAGCAGCCTACAAATCCACCTGATCTCGCAGCTACAGCCCACGCATCGACTACATCGACTAGGGTCACTCGTTCTGGTCGACGAGTTGTTATTCCGCTCCGCTACCGCTAGAAGGAAACCTAGTCTAGGAGGGGAGTACTGTAGCATCATCATCAACTTTGACGCATCATCCATCCGTGCGACATTCACAGTATCCGAGCAAAATGCTATTGCGACCGAAAGGTCATCCACCACACAAGAAGGAATAATAAAATTATCTCCCGAAATCTCTCCTCTCAGAACACACTACACACTATTGTACCACTTTCTATCTGCACTGACAATAGAAACAATTGTACCCAGAAAGTAATTTTAATAAAACCGAGACTCTTTAGTATTAGCTTACAACTCAATCGGTGCACATCATTTTCCTCGATTTGAGAAGCCCAATAAAATTGATTGTACGCTAAAAGGATAACAAAATTTTAATAATTTAATATTCCGTTTTACATCATTAAGTAAAAACCTATCAATCGCTATTAGAACTAGTACCAACAAGAGTAAACAATGGAACTCAGACTAAACGATTAATAAATAATGGTCTTGTCATCTGTTAACCCCATTTTTATATCTCTCTCATTCAATCTTAGTTAAGGTTGAGGGAGAGAAACATGTTTGAATTAATCTATCAGTTGCTAAACCAAGCGTTGCCAAGTTTAATTAGTTAATATCGTTATTGCTTACTTTTATAAATAACGAATTATATCGGTAAAGTTAAATTCAGATTGTTTTAAAGTGATCTATAGTTTAGTTTTGAAATAAGATTACAATATATTTTGGCGATCATTTTTCTTCTATTTTTCAATTTTATATGAACGAAGTTTGACGTAAACATAAAAACTACATAAGCCATTTTTTTATTTTTACCATCTCGATCTTGAATATGTATACTTTGAATAAATATACCTTACAATATATATTTTTTAGAATACACACTTCTTAAGATGTTATTAAGATAACAAAAATCATGTATAGCGATAAGGTTTTAGAGCCAACTCCCGTTGTGCTACTAACTACCTCACTAAGCACATCCCTTTTTTTAAATAGATTTTGACACAAAAACGGATTAACTCTAGTGTATACCGCTTCCAATTCTATACATTTTTCCATACATACCACTGGATTTGTTACTCACGAAAAGATAAGATGTGATCGATTATTCAACACTGCTTCTTAAGCGCATAGTGTAATTGATATTTTTGATTTTTTTTGCTTGATAGAACGAAAATAGGCGACTACGAAGAAGTAGCGCTCTACCCTATCAATAAACTGATAATTTGTTTTGAAAATCCCATATTAAAAAGCATAAATGTATAAAGTATTGTTGCTTGTTAATATAGGACTGATGAGTTTATTTTGCTTAAAATTACAACCTCCCGGATAAAAATAACCATACAATTACAATAAAATAATATAGAGTAACATTTAAATCTATTGTTGACCATGAATCTTATTGTTCATGTATCCGGTAAATGAAAAATGAATGTTGTCATTACAATAGATCTACTATTCACCCTATATGCTAGAATTTTCAACAAATGTGAAACAATAAAATCAATAGTAATTGACTCAAATTTGTTCGTAGAAAAACGATTTTTTATAGTTAAGATACATAACAACCCCCTGATTCTATTGTAGATGTCGCAATTTACATTAGATTCTATTGTGGAAACAATAACTTTTATTGTCATCTTATCGTCATGAACAATATAGTCAATTTTACATACGATTGATTCTATCGTATGGTTACAATGCATTTAATTGTAAATCTATGAGAAATTTTTTTACGGACTGTCTTCAGTTTTTAACGCATTTAATATCATAACTAAACTCGATAGTATTATCACAGACATACAACCATACAACTCCAAATTTGGTCATCGCACGTGCATTTAAGACTAATTCAAATGTTTCTCGCGTTGAGTTTCGAACGGGCGAACTGCATATGGCGATTTCTCTTCTTTGATCCGAAAATAATTTATAACTACAGGCAGGGTTGCGGCTTATCATTTTTGACTCAGGCATATTCATTTGCCAATATCTCCTTTCAGAGGGTCGATTTGATAATATGATGTATGATGAACTTGTAGTGCATGAGTAGACCTACAACTTTGTCTAACAGTACATTGCTCTAACTCCTATATCTTCGACATGAGAGCGTATATTCACAGTGATCTTCACGATGATAATCCCGTGATCTTCACCGCGAATTTCATCGCGAAGATCACTGCGAATATACGCTCTTATTCCGCAGATATAAGAGATAGAGCTATGTATTGTTAGACCAAGTTGTAGGTCTACTCAAGCACCATAAGTTCATCATACATTATATTTTGAAATTGAGCTTCTGAGAAGTTGTGAAGGTGTACCTTATCGATACTTTTGGGTTCTAACCTGAGTATGCGGTAACAATTCCGTCTCTATTGCCAAGTCAATAGGGGTCATGTTTCCTACAGGGAGTACTGTCTTTCCATATTTACTGGCTTTAGGATGTCTGGATAACCCATCTGTCACTGCCAGTAACAGATTCTGATCTTTTCAGCTTCAAGGCTCCACCATCAAACTGCTGCTTTTTTTTTCCGTCGCCGCAGCGAAATCGCCGCGGAGAGATTTCATGGCGGCTTATGGGAGCACACAAATTATAATAACCCGCCCACTTTATCACAAAACATTGCGATTGCTTGAGCGGATTGGAGATAACGAAATCATTGGGTATAGCACCAAGTATCCCCCAGGGTGGTGCTAAAACAATAAGCTTGGAAATCAATAGAAGGCTCCACCAAATTGCAGCGGTTTTTTTTTGCCACAGCCGCAGCGAAATCGCAGGCATGGCGGCATATGGGAGCGCACAAACCAACGCGATGCGTTTTTAAATCGAGTTGGGTTGTGTGTTCCCATAAGCCGCCATGTTATCTCAGCGCGGCGATTATTTCGCCGCAATTTCGCTGTGGCGGCGGCAAAAAATCGACGCTGCAGTTTGGTGGAGCCTAGAAGCACATAAAGTTGCCAAAATGCACGAATGGCTTCGAAGGGCTCTAATTTCACCAAATCCTTCAATCGTAACTTAAAATGTATGAGCATAGATAGCTCTCTTTGAAGACTTCAACTTCTAGTTAAAGCACAGAGAACAGACATCTAAGCTAGAATATATTTTACAACAAAACTTGTGTAAGGATTCAAATTAAATACGATGAAACACTACTGCCATCTCTCGGGTTGTTGCCACTTGCTATTTGATCACGGCAACCATGTTTGTTTATTTCTCGCACCTTACTGTTTTACGCACGACCAATGAACCTTACTCATATTTGAGTAATGCTGACTAAAAAATGAATAACAATTGTTCCTCATTTGTTTAATACAAAAAACAAATCGCTTTATGGATAAAACTTGCGGATTATCTAGAAAATTGATCTTACTTTTTTTCTGCTTAGATAGAATTAGTTAAAATGAAAAAATAAGATTTAACTTACTGATTGATTCAACAGTACCCAACCATGAACAACATTCGTTGCGTGCACGCTGAAGCACAGAGGAATTGAAGTGTCAAAACTTTTCAGTTGATGAAGAAAATTAAAACTGAGTCCGAACTTGCCAGTGGAATACCAGTAACAAATTGCAGTTAATCAAGTAAAACCTTATCAATTTATCAATGTCAGTTAACCTGTTTTAAAATAAATTATGCAAAATTATTTGGTAGCTCTGGTAGGTCATTAAATACGTTGTTTTATTCTATTTATAAATGTATCATTTATTTACAGATAAATTCATGCGGAATGCTTTTCGGTTCCACTTATTGCCAACGTAGACCAACGCATTGAGTTCCTTCGTTTGTGCCTGCCAAATGCATAGTCTGGATATTTTACTTTTTCTGGCAACGGAAAATTGTCCAAATCATCTTTCGTCTGCTTGGCGCTTATGTCTCGCATGTGGGTTCAAAGTTATTTCCAGCCATTCCAAGAAATCAGAATCATTTTCAATGAACTCTATTTCTGGCAGATCGTATTGCAGTACAGTATTGCACTTAGCATCTAAATACGCTTTCAGAGGGTTGTTGTTTCGATCGTTGCTCCAATGACCACTGCCACGGGGAATGCAACCGGACAAATCCTATTTAGACACTAATTTAATTTTTATGAATCCCGGCATAATTGTCAGTACTTACCCCACATCCGTTCTACCAGGAACTCGAAAATCTTCAGGACAGAAGTGGTCGGAGCATATTATTTTTACCGTGAAAGCTTGAACTCCCTGCAAACACAAAATTGTCTGCAGTTCGGCTGACTCGCAGCAAGATACCCAGCGGCTGCATCTAAAATGATTTTTCAGGAGCATTAGGAAAGATTTCACTAAATTGAATGTGGTACTTACAAATCGGCATCCTTGGGAAAACTGTAAAAAGATTTTCCCCGGGTAATACCTTGCCTATTTGCACACCAATAAAATTCACACCTACGGCCCATGTCGTTTCCGATGAACAATGTTTTGCTAATGAAATTTTTTGACATTTGGGCTACTAAGATGCGCGACGGTTGGTGATGTGCATAGGTGCCGATCGCAGCGCCACCACAGTATTGCCAGTTACAATGATTATGAAATGGCAGTTAAATTTCTTACACACTTTTTGAATTTGACTTGGATGTCTGTTCTCTGTGGTTAAAGTTAAGAAAAGTTGAGTTTTTGTTTGAAAATGGAGGATGTCTGAATCAGTTGGTCAAATTGGCTGTGTTCCAATTCAAGAATTAATTTTAATTTTCACTTAAACTTGACAGATGGAAAATAATCGATTAAGTCTGCTACTCGTGCTAACTTATTTCTGACAGACAGTAACTCAGTTTTGACAGACACGTTATCGAAAGTTTGTAGATCAATAACATAGGGATTTTAATCGATTAATCGATTAGTTTTCATCTGTCAAGTTTAAGTTAAATTAAAATTAATTCACGAATTGGAACACAGCCTCAATCTTCACTATTGATCAAAATCGGTCAAATGTCAAATGTCCCTCAGTGGAGAGAATGAAAGGATATAGCTGTAAAGCGAAGAATACTATCTCCACTATCTCAATTGCCTAAAAAGAAAGTGAACATTACGATGCCAACATCATTATCTCAATTTTATATGAATTTATGAGGTATTTAGTAGATAAGACGAATATAGGGGCTAGGCTGACACTACGTCCCATGTATTCTTTGTAGAAATCAGTAATCTGTAAATTTTTTGAAAATAAAAATTATTGCAGAAAAGTCTGTAAATGGGGCCGCTAGCTAGCACAGCTTGTCATGCCTCCGTTAAGCTTGTAGTACACTGTTTGTCCAATAGCCAAATATTTGTCATAAGCAGATAGGCATCTGACAAACATCTATGATATCTGTCAGCTGTCTAGCTGCCTATGCCAAATATTTGGCTATTGGACAAACAGTGTACTACAAGCTTTAGAAAATCACGTAATTTTCTTTCTCATTTAAAAATCGCTAGACGAAAACAGTTTTGAATTGAATCGTATATGTTTTGAACAAGCTTTCGTTAGTCTAGTCTTAAGTAACACTTTTAAGGATTTTTTGGAACCCGATGAAAGCCGGGTCATTACACTAAATAATCCATTGTTAATAGATGTAGATTTATCGCAGATGTGTAGGTTTCAATGAAAGATGTGAAAAAATCTGGTAGGTTCATGGTGATGGCTGTGTATGCATCAGACGCGCATGAATCCCTATCCCAGCTACACTGTAATAATCATAATGTAGTAACCTCTGGTCTAACTGCCAAACGTAAGCAATGGCCATTGAAAACTCGTCTAATCAATCCACCACAATCATTTGAAAGAAGAAATGTTCACCTATCCGATAGAATCGAAGGCTTACATGGGTAGCCCTTGGGTCACGTGTAATTTTCGGAAGAAGCCATTGATTACTTCGGTCAGTTAGACCCTAGGAGCGAAACTTCGATTTGCATTTTCTACAAGTGAATCAACCTGCTACAATTAACGGAAACCGATTCTGTTACGGTGAAATAGGATGGTTTTCGGTCACAATTTAGCGATTTCAATTTTTAAAGCTGTGAGCTTAGATTAGGGCATAATGCGTATAAGTACTCTTAATCAATGTTAACAGTTACGAACACGCTAAGCTCAGTTAACCCTTTACCTATAATCGCAATTATGGGTATTCTTTACTTGTATTTGGGTAAATTGATCTAAGCGTGAAAACTATGAGTTTCCGATTGTGGAAACCTTGCAAAGGAAGATGCATCTCCAATTGGTTAGACATCTTGCGTTATAAATTGCACATACAGCGCCTACAGGTATGCACTATCTTTACATTGTGCTAAATCGTAACATCGTTTTGGTAGAGCATCATATACCGTACAAATGCAGTCGTTGTAAAATATTCCCTGGCATTTGCGCTGCCAGATGACAAATCTTTTCATTTGTACTGTTTTTTTTAACTGTGTTATTAAATCCACACGCCAATGAAAGTGAAAACAAATGTTGATCAGTTCTAAAGAAATCGGAGGCAACTTATTTGTTTTAAAATCCAATGACAGAGATACTATAGGTATTATTTTGGTGAATAAAATTGAAATGGATAATCCTCTTATTTGTATTTATTTCTAATTGAAGAATCCAAGTAACGCAAAAGTGAGGTTAAACGTCGTAGATGGCTTTTGAAAAAAATGGGTTTTCACGTTGTTTAAGTTAAAAATTGGAAACAAAAAGAGCAGAAAATCGTCTCTAATGACGATACTAACCGATTTCTTGCAGTTTCAAAAATTGCCATAAAATAGTTAACCTCACTTTAGTTTTATTTGAATTCCTGAATTTTCAGTTTAACTATTGCTGCGAATTAGGTGGAACTTTAATTTAAAATCAATTGAATAATCAAGTTAAATTATATCAATTACAGTTTCAAGCATTATGACATTCTCAAAATTCTTGAGTGGCAACCATGATCAAATTCATACCCAGAAAAAAAAACGAACAATTCATACACAAAAACAAAAATTCCGTTCATGTTACCGTAATTCTATTCACGAATGATGGAACATAATCACAAACCATTCCTGGACCGTTTCGCGAATTGTTGACGACCGCTGCCGTTATTGTTACGACATTTACCCTTAGCACAAATATATTAAGTCTTGCGAAACTTAAGCAGACAAAGTCGGCTTCAGAATATCAAAGATCTCAAGGAAATCCTCTAACTATTTTTTCAAGAATTAGGATGCTTCAGGAATTATTTTGAAGGTCTTTTTGTGATCAACAGTTTAAATCACGTTCCGGGTTTTGAACACCAGGTTGCTCAGAAATTATTTCCAAGTCCTTCAGGGTGTGAAACATTTAAAGAAGGTCCTATGTATATTTCAAGACTTCCAAGATGAAAGCGATGAAATACAGTATAATAACAGTCCATGTTCTCTCTGAGCTTAGTCGGCATAGGCGCAGATACAAAGCAAAACCATGCTGGAGGTGGCTTATACGTGCCACACAATCATACTACTTAATGCACAAATTTTACATGGCATTTAAAACTCTCAATTGATAACTGAGAAAGTGCATCTAGGGTTGAGGGTCGTCGTTGAGTCCCAGTAGAGACGTCGTAAAGTCAAGATGATAATGAACCATGCCTGTCAGATATAATTTCATGACTTAAATTGCTCAGCAATTATTTCATAGAGCTAAAGGATATGTTACATACAGCATCTCAATGATCTTGAGATACCTCTCAAGTTCCGAGGACTTCTCTGAAGTTCAGTGAATCGATCTCCGAAGTTTTGAGGATTTTCGAGGACTTCTCTGAATTTCCTGGATTTGCTGAAATTTTAGAAGGTTATCTGAAATTTATGGGAATTCCTTGCTGCTTTGGAACTGTACTAATGTTCTCGAGACTTCCCTGAAGTTCTCTAGAATTGGCTTTTCTCAGTTCTCAGGATTCCATAGAAGTTCTTTCAACTTCACTGTAATACCATTAAATTCTCGGGCCTTCTTTGGAATTGTACAGTTTTTTTTAAGTTTTACAAAAACTTCTCAACTTAATTACAACACTGTTCAAACTAAAGCAGCGCGACAAACAAACAACCAAATATATACATGGAAATAAATGACGGGGGATTGAAATAACAATTTTTTTTTTAGCTAGAAATGAGAAGAAAAATTGTTATTTTCCATTTAATTCCAACTACCTTTAATGCTTATCTTGACAATACGCCTCTTTCGTCTGCAATGTGCAGACTTCTTCAGTGTCGTGTACTAATAACTCGACTGACGAGTCATTAGTCATCAATATACATAACCATTGTATAGTTGAATCAACCATATTCTGAAGTTGGTTTAACTAAATAGTTCAAGTTAAATTAACTTGAATTGTATGATTCTTTAGTACATATAGAAACACAACAGTGCTGGCTAGCATACTCTAAAAATAGTAGAATGCAAAACGTAAAGCTGAATGGTATATGAATGAAAGAGAAAGTAATCAAAGAGAGTCTCTCAACTGTAGATTCGCCATGATTTGCTGGAATGTGCATGATTTGCTGAATATTCAATGATATATTGTGAAGGTGGTATTTCAAAATGGACAAAATGAATCATACACCTTGTTTTACTTTTGACTTCCCGCATAATCACAAACCATTCCTGGACCATTTCCTTTATTGTTGACGACTGTTTCCCTTATAGTTGACAACTATAAACTAACAATCTCCTATATAGTTTTAACTATATGTCAGGTGGTAAAAGGCCAAGTAACAATATGCTGAATAGGCGATTAAGTTAGGTTAAGAGCGGTTAAGTTAGGTTAGGTTAAAAAAATGACAATTTTCACGTACACATTTTTTGCTGTACTCTATACCATAAATTTGTTATATGTGGTGCAGGCAATAAAAAACCTTCCAATGACCATATGGAACACATTAACAATATGTGTTAATGTAGAGTTTGTATCGTGAAAATGAGATCAAGCTATGCGATAACAATAACATAAAATGTGATAATATACCTTACTTTTGAAATATAGTTTTGAATATATAGAAAATTGTTTTGCGTTATGCTGGTTGTTTTGCAATGGTTGTACCTTTACCGTTATTCTTCAAATTTAATAACTTGGTGCCTTCAATACTCCTTTCAATTGACGAGGAATATCTCCGACAAGCTTTTCGAGGTAATTTGGTTTAACGTGTCCCCAGGCTGTTCCGAAAGCTTAAAAATAGTTTTTTTTTTCGATTTTTATCGATGTCTTGTCTACTTTATCGTCCCGATAACCCCACAGATTTTCAATCAGATTTGACTTGAAAAACGCAATAGTTATCATCATGGTGTGCTTCACGCAGAAAAAAAAAATAACGTCAAAACAAACAAAACAAACTTAGATCCAAAGATAAACTTATGCCACAAACATAAACTTGCTTTATTTTAAATATATTCTATGTTTTAAACCAAGTTACATCGATGTTCGTTTTAATTATTTTCCGTAGGCCTATTTCCTCACATGAAGACAATCAGCGACGCCAGGAAGACGAGACTCCACCACCTGGACCCTACCTATCGAATCATGAATATGAACTGGGACCAACGGCTTTACTTCCAGGTTTTTTCGGCTCAGAAAAACCACCGACGTCCACTGAACCAAGGATTGAACCAAGATCCATTGGGGCGCCAGGTAGCAGTCACGCTTACCACTACACTACCGACGCCGGCAACATCGTTGTTTGAAATATGAATCATTCTATGTTTATTTTGGTTCCATTTGCTTGATTAGTTCTCGAAAAATTTGGTTCCATTTGCTTGATTAGTTCTCGAACCATCGCACTGGGCTCATCGATTATAATAAAAATTGGAGTTTCATTTGTTTGAAGCCCCCCCCCCCCCCTTCAGAAAGGGGAGGGGTCTTAAACTACCATAGAAACATTCTTGCCTTCAAAACCTCCCACATGTCAAATTTGATTCGATTTGCTTGATTAGTTCTCGGGTTATGAAGAAATGTGTGTCTCGTTTGTATGAGAGTGCCCCTTCCTGAGAGAGAAGGCATCGCAAACAATTATAAGAACCTTCCCCAGCCCGAAAAACCCCTTCATATAAATTTTCACGTTCACGAGTCTATAAGGGTCTGACAGACAGACAGACAGACAGAAATTCATTTTTATGTATGTAGAAATCTAGCCTCCAAAAACCTCATATGCTGAAAAGGTTTCATTTACTTGATTAGTTCTCGAGTTATGCAAAAATTTGCTTTTTATTTGTATGGGAGCCCCCCCCCCATTATTTGTATGGGAGGGGTGGTGAAGTGCCATAGAAATATTTCTTGCCTCCAAAAACCTCAACATGCCAAATTTGGTTTCATTTGCTTCGTTGGCTCTCGAGTTATGTTAAAAATTATGTTTCATTTTTATGGGAGTCTCCCCTTCCAGAAGGCGGAGGGGTCTCAAACCACATTAGAAACATTTATTTCCTTCCAAAACCTCCACATGCCAAATTTGGTTCCATTTGCTTGATTTGTTCTCGAGCTATGCAGAAATTCGTGTTTCATTTGTATGAGAGACCCCTTTTTCAGTAATCGGAGGAGTCTCAAACCACAATAGAAACATTTCTTGCCTCCGAAAACCTCCATATGCCAAATTTGGTTCCATTTACTTGGTTAGTTCTCGAGTTAGGCAGAAATTTGTGTTGTTTTTGTATGGAAACCCCCCTCGCTCCCCCTTCCAGATGGCGGAGGGGTCTCAAACTTCCATAGAAACAATTCTCTCCTCCAAAAACCTCCACATGCCAAATTTGGTTCCATATGCTTGATTAGTTCTCGAGTTATTTGTGTTTCATTAGTATGAGAGCCCCCCCTCTTACATAGGGCGGAGGGGTCTCGAGTTACTTTAGAAACATTTCTTGGGTTCAAAAATCTTTACCTGCCAAATTTGGTTCCATTTACTTGACTAGTTCTAGAGTTATGCAGCTTGTGTTTCATTTGTACTACCGTAGAAACATTTATTGTCTTTAAAATCCTCGCAAGCCAAATTTGGTTCCATTTGCTTTATTAGATCTAGAGTTATGAAGAAATTTCAGTTTCATTTGTATGATGGCACCCCTTCTAGGAGAGGGGAGGGGTCTCAAACTACCGTAGAAACATTTTTCGCCACCAGAAAACCCCACATGAAAAATTTGGTTCCATTTGCTTGATTAGTTCTTGATATATGCAGAAACTTCTGTTTCATTTGTATGGGAGCCTCCCTTTCTAGAGATGGGAGGGGTTTCAAACAACCATAGAAACATTTCTTGCCTCCAAAAACTTCCGCATGCTAAATTTGGGTTACTTTGCTTGATCAGTTCTCGAGTTATGCAGAAAAATGTGTTTCATTTGTATGGGAGCCCCCCCCCCTTTCAGAAGAGGGAGGGGTCTCTTACTATCTTAAAAACCTTCCTCGGCCTCAAAAACCACTACATACAAATATTCATGCCAAACGGTCCTTCCGCTCGCGAAGCCTTAATACGATGATTGGCTGCTGTTGCGAACGTCGAAAGCTTGCCTCGCCCTTACATTCTGGAGAGGGAAGAACACGTTCAAATTCGGCTACCCGATGAATGTACACTAAGGTTTTTTTTTGCACGGTTCTTTTTACACGGGTTGTTTTCGGCGATAACTCCAGAACGGAACAACTTATCGACCTAATTCAAGTCACATTTTACGTTTTGAGCCAAAAGTAATCATATGGCAGTTTTTCAATAAATTCACAATTTGGTGGAACGCATCCCCCGTTCAAAAAAAAAACCTTAGTGTATTATTGAAATTAACATGCTTTGAATTTGATTCAAAATTATTATTTTCTATCGAAACGATTTCAAATTGAACATCGGTATTTTTAATTTAAATAAACGAAATTTGTATCCGTGTTTCGAGCGTTATCCTATTGAGAGATGTAGTTGGTTTCCAGGTCAGTTTTCAAAAGATACACCACAAAATTTTCTCAGTGCAAATCGATGTGTATAACCCAGGCCATTGACGAGCCTATATCAATAGCAGTGATTGACAGTAGACAGGATGTCCTGGGCCCAAATTGATTTGGGCCCGCTGTCAGCTGTCAAATAGAAGTCAAATCATTTGTTTTGGTTGTTTGTTTTGATGTGAAACACCACAGAAAGCGATCTTTCTGCTTTGTATGACGTGCAAAACGATAACGAGCAACAACAGTTAAACTTAAAACAGACACAACTCACAATGTTGACATTATTTTGACAGCTGAGCTTGCTGAGATCTGGATCAAGAATAGAAAAGGGCCTATCAACATTTGTAAACAAACACTTCTGAGCCTATTTCCTCGAAAAGCGTAGACCACCTACGCAAACCAATACCATCATCATGTAGGGGAATGTTTCCCCTACGCAAGGATTCTGTAGGTTTGCGTGTGTAGCCAATGGCTTGCGAGAAAAAGAGCTCAGAAGTGTTTGTTTACAAATGTTGATAGGCCCTTTTCTATTGTTGATCCAGAGATGTTGTCTACGTAAAAAAGTGGTCTTTGCCATAGGCCTGGTATAACCGCAGTCATGATCCCTTTGACATTTGCCAAACTTTCTACACTCTAATTTCATTTTACTCAATTTTTAAGTACGATTGTAAACTATCTCTTTTTCTCTCACGGAAAAGCTACTCAATTTTCGAAAAAAAGGAGATCTACTCAAAAATTGAGTTGAGCAAATCATAGCTTTTTTTTCTTTCTCATTCAAAAACCGGTAGACGAAAACAGTGTTGGATGGGTTTGTAGGGTTTTAACAGGTTCAACTAGTAATTATTCTCGTTCTGGCTTGCCCAGGGCTGACATTATGCCAGATTTATATCTGGTATTGCCAGACTTTTTATCGACAAAAAGAGAAACCCTGCAAAATGCCAGACATTTTGAAATCAGAACAGATTAATAAAAAAGCGTCGTTCAATCCCACTCCACTAAATAGTGAAGTGATTTGCGTGACTAATTATTTTATATCCACGCTTTTCATGTGCTCATATTATTTTCAGTGGTGAAAATGACAAATTAATGAACCTTTCACGCGGTTTTGACGTTTATTTTGCTGATTCGTTTGCGCACTCCTGTCACTTTGTCATATTGACACAGGATTCCGCAAAATAACAAGTGCAACTATGTCGTGTGTAGTTTTCGTCCAATGAAAACGATTCGTAGCTATTTTGTGCGAATAGGTAGATGTTCAAATATTTGGCATTGGTCAAATAGTGTAAGTCTACGCTTGTCTGTTACTGAAGTTTGCAAGTATCGAGTCACAAAATGACTAATTTTGAGACAACAATTGTGATGGGTCTATCAGCATTTGTAAAACCTCTTAAACCCTTTTCAATTGATAGTTCAGATTGTTACATTTCCGTTTATTGCTAG
The DNA here is from genome assembly GCA_034211315.2 of Aedes japonicus. Taxonomy (NCBI): domain Eukaryota; kingdom Metazoa; phylum Arthropoda; class Insecta; order Diptera; family Culicidae; genus Aedes; species Aedes japonicus. The sequence continues at coordinate 42,017 of JASCZW010006101.1, forward strand.
ATTTTGCCGGATTTTTTATTTGTGACATGCCAGATATTTTTCAAAAACTAATGGCAACCCTGGACTTGCCATATCATTTGGTGTTTATAAACGATATTTGGGAACTCGGTTGCGACCGGGTTTTCAATTAAAGCGGTTGAATCCTACGCACTTAGAAAATTTCACAGGGTTCGGTCATTTTTATCCGAACTTTCAACAGCTGAATGTTCGGTAATCCGATTTAACGGATTTCGGTAAAATTTGACAAGTTCCGGTAATTTTTTTATCGGAATACTGTAAAATTTCACCGTAATCCGGTAAATTGGATTACCGAACGTTCAGCTGTTGAAAGTTCGGTAAAAAATGTCCGAATACTGTATAATTTTCTAAGTGTGTATACAGTCCTACCAATCTTAAAAAATTTTTTTGGCGATATCGCGGACGAGACGTGGACCGTTTTATTCATAAAGTCTCTTTCATATTTGAGCAGAAAGTATACACGAGTAGCACGATCTTCATGATGTCTGTCCAAATTTTCGGCTTCGCCGACAACGTTGATATCGTAGCACGTAACTTACACACTTAGATTTTTTTTACAGAAATCTGTAAACTTTCACCGAATTCTCAACAGCTGAACGGTCGGTAATCCGATTTAACAGAAAAACTTTTTTTTATGGTACACCCTAAGTTGACAAGGGAAAAGTTGCTCTAAATCGGTCAATTTTTAATTTTAAAAAATAATGGTGGTGATACTTGAAATAAAAACGAAGGCCCATTTTTTTATGTTGATTAAAATTGCAATGTACAGTAGGATGCAGTTGTAGAACTAATCAACCGCTACAATAATGCGCCTTTATATTCCTCTGCTGGTGTCGTTATCAGCGGTCACCAAGGAGGCCACATACGCAAATTCGTCTACCGCCTCGATTTCATCATCGTCGATCTGACCTCGTGGTGTAAGACTAACACTGTCTTCTCGTGAGCCTCTTTCAATCATGTATTTTGTTTTCAACGAATTAATCAAAAGCACAATCCTACTACCTTGAGCCTTACGTCAGATGTACGTTTCCGCCATCTTTTCTACACACTCAGATTATTTTACAGAAATCTGTAATTTTTTACCGATTTCTCAACAGCTGAACGTTCGGTAATCCGATTTTACGGATTTCGGTAAAATCGGATTATCGAACGTTCAGCTGTTGAGAATTCGATAAAACTTTACAGATTTCTGTAAAAAAATCTAAGTGTGTAGTGTACAAGTAATTTAGACTTTACCCATAATGAATGATACCTATTTCGGTTTCAGTTCCACTCTATCAGATCGCCTACCATTGTGCTCCCACTACTGACTACCAATTATTCGCACAGCACGCCATTGAAGTGACGATGCAAAAGTCCTGTCAGTTATCGAAAATCATCGTACCGATAAGAAGGATTCGTCAAAGATGATAAATTATCCATCCCATGCTGCTGTCTGAATTCCACGAGAAACCGTACGAATTCTACCCTACCCCTCCGAAGCCAGGCCTACTGTTTGGTCAGCTTAAAAAAAAAACCAAAAAGAACCACCATCCAGCCAGTGACCACCTGCATCTTAATCGAAGTCTCAGGAAGTTGTGTTCCGTTGCTTCGTGACTGATTAATTCGGTATTTTTTGACGTAAACTCAGTTTTTTTGTACCTACCTACATTGATGGGAAAAATGACTCCCGTATAATTAATTCATACATTAATCAACGCTTATTGTTGTTCGAACGTCTTACAGGTCAGTGTCTATCCGAGCGTCTTCACCATCATCGGTTGCAGGTTGCGACTTGCTGACGAAAGAAAGGGAATCATGCATTGAAGCAAGGTGGACAAAAAATCTGCCCCGTTCTTGGCGCCGGCCGTCGGTTGGCCGCAAAGTAGGTCAACCGAACGTTGCGGTTTTTGAGACAAGGAAACAAGGATCATCTGAAGCAGGTGGTGCGATGAGATCCATCGTTGTCGGTTGATAAAACACGCAACACGGTAAATATCATTGCAGGAATCACCATAAATGCTGCTATTTATGGTTTCATCCGCTGCACTGAAGCCCCCAAGGCAAAATGGAAAGATATTCGCATTCGTTTTCTCTTCACTCCCGAGTGCAGAGTTACAAACAATATCGCCAGATCGAACATCTCAATTTATGCTTTGAAGATTGTATGTCGTCTGTCGGCAGCATTGTCGGTTCTCGTCGCAGCTTCATCATTTGTTATGACCCTTTTCTCATCATTTGCTTGTTATGGCAATTTTCGCGATTTTCTTCCAGTCCGAAAGAAAGTTGTTAACTGTATATGACAGTTACTCATCCGCCTTTGGACCATCCACCGGAGATCGTAAAGTTTTACATGTTTCGTTTGAGTCTGCTGTTTGCAGCAAGCCATTCATGGATTAGCATTGCTTCGAAATACGGTGCTGCATCAGTTATAGCGGACGAGTGTTGTAAACAAGAATTTGATAATGAACTCTGATAGAGAGTACATGGGAAGACCTCTCTTGGCTGTCGTATAGTAATAGTAGGGAAAACCTCCAGATGAATGTTCTCTAGATGCTTATGGATGCATGATGGTGCAATACCGTAAATCATGAATGCTTTTTTGCCCACCAACATAAACAGTATCTCGCGAGGGCCGACACTGACTGGCAGCAGATGTGAATGTTTTATGATCATGTTTGCTGTTATGTTGGCATCGTTTGAGCCAACGATCTGAAATGATTTCAGGAGGGCATCCTTTGTCTGTTGATTGTTTAGATTTGGTGTCGTTGGTTTACTTGCATGATCATATACATATTCAATGTTTGCGGCTTCAGAGTCATTCCAATTAAACGAGGTAGTAAAATGAGTTGGATAAACTTTGCATACCTGTATTTCCTGAGTTCTTATTTCTACTGAATTTAGCTGGGACGAAAAGGCCAGTTATTGATAGATTGAGGTTATCTGTATCTGTAAGCTTTTCACACTTCTTACTAACAGCTGTTATTTTTTACGACAAAATTTCATTCACTGATGTACTCTCTTCTCTCGGATATGCGATCTGGTCGCGATGGGTGGGCCTACGCCATTAGCACTGAGATGGCAACCAAAGACATATCCTGTAGTGATGGTATCACATGCTGAATATTATTATTTAATTGTCGCGTCACATATCTGATTTCACAGATGTGATCTAACGGACATCCTGTCAGGTAGCCTTGAATGCTGATGCAGTCAGGTGTCACAGAAATTCTGGAGAGTACTTTCTCAAAGATTTGTAGAAACTTTCCTCGTAGTTCAGGATGGGACTTATCAGAAGTTTAGAAAGTAGTTATGCCCAGGAAAAAAATTACCAAATGTTTCTGGAAGGTAATGTTGGGTTCTTAAATGTGGATTTTGTAGAATATAAGGAGTGACTGCCAAGAAGTTCACGAGGAATTTTGTTTGAGGTTCAGGAGGAAACTTCCCAGAATTTTAGAAAAAAGCCTTGCAGAAAATCAAGAGAGAGTTGATCAAAAATCATTCATATGACCATAATGATATTGATGATCGTGAGAGATGATGGCACCATATTAAAATATGGTACACACAATCTGCCCAACCGTTCACATCATTCTATAAGGGCACACACTCATGCAGGAATTACAATTCCTAACTTTCCATCTCACCTCGTTTGGAAGATTTGATCAGAAAGAAAATTTTCCTGAAGTTTAGCTGAGAAGAATAAAAAAAAACAAGAAGTTTATCAATATATCCACAAAGTTTTGGAGAATGCTTCCAAAGTTCAGAGAATCTATAAATCTATATAAAATGAACCGAATCTATACATATAAAAATAAACTCGAATACTACTCAACCGATCAGCATGAAAATGTATGGAGAGGTTTTTAGGGCGAGGAAAGTTCTTGTGAAAGTAAGAGACTTCTCCCTTCCCTGAGAGTGGGGCTCCCATACAAATAAAATACATACATCGCTCTCTTATCAATGTAGTGCCTGTTGAAGTGGCGGACTAGGTCCGTGCTTTAACCTACCCCGCAGTGGGATGTTAGGCAAAAATGTCGTTGGTTCGAGTACCACCGTATACATGCCCTTTTCGCTCAATTTTCATAAAAAACATCTGTTACATTTCCAATCCTGCCGCACACTAGCGGAACTATCAAAACTTTCTCTTCATATCTTTCATTCTAGCCAAAAAACATTGTTGTTCACTCTTGGTGCCTCATGGTGATGAGCGAACATCTCCTTCTACATCATAATCGTTACTCCTCGCACGGAGAATATATAACATAACAATTAATGTATGTCTCTTATCAAGTCTTTTCGTTGAAAGAAGTCTAATTTTCTAACAAAAAAATTAGAGATTTTTAAAGACATTCCCAGACATTTCAAATTTTTATCACAGATATTTGAAAAAAATATCTGGCATCCCTGATGAGCGATAATGATGTGAGATTTCTTTTTGGATGCAACACTTTTCTTGTGCGTTCCTTGACATGATGAGCCGTAGCCACGCCTAAATATAAATCTAGCTGGTCAGATATATATATATATATATATATTGATAGACAATGTGTTCAGATTATGACATTCGTAGGAAATCAACTGTTGGACTAACTGAGTAGAAGTTTTATTAAAACTACGAACGTGGCACCAGTCTTATTTTGTTATGTCTCAATTCAAAGCGCCATAATAAAAATACCACACATTATAACAATGGTATACAAACAATCTTATAACGGCTTCATTCTCGATAATTTTATAATAATAGATAGGGAGTAGGCGTGATGAAGCTTCACTTTGCCATCGAAAGTGAATCTTATTTTGCTGACCACGACTCAAATAATTAATGTTAGGCTGCATGTTAGATTTTGAAGCGATTAAACGACTTAGAGATTAGAATAAGACAAATAAAAACGAGTCAATGAACTTCCTCTCGTGAGTCTTATCTCATGCTGTAAACATGCATGTGAGACCAAGAATTTGACCAGCAGTGAAAGTATCACATATTCTAGTAATTTTTTCACTGCCACGTCGTAGAACGTTTATATAAAGGCACTAACATCAGGTGTGATACTGGCGGGTTTTGCCGCAATTCACTCTTAGACTTCTTGCTTTCAATCTTAGGGAAACGACTAAAAGTACACTTTTCATTTTCGTGGCAAATTATGTTGTTGTTCATCCATTTTTTTTTGTGGAATGAATAACAAAATACCTGGTTTGCTAATGGTACAATAGGTCTATGTAATTGCAACATCTTCGAAAAAGGGGGAATGTTTGGATCGGAGTAATTATCTGATTGTTCGAAATGTAGCACATAGTCACAGAAAAGTCAGACGACGACAGGCAGGTATATTTGAAATAGGACGCGGAGGGCTCGCTTAGGAAACACCATTTAAAGCAGTAGAATAAACCTTTCCATGTGGTTTACATCAGTACCCGTGTTTGGTGGTGAGTCATAACAGTATCCTTGGATTATGGTTTTCTAGTAACCTTCTTGTTTGCAAAGTTCAAACACGGCTTTATATTACAAATTTCAGGTATAAAGTTTAATTTTATTTGATTTAGAATTAGTTTAATTGGAGGTGTTAACCCGTTCGCTCTAATTTAAAGTTTGTGGGTGGTTGTTTTTCCTTTCTATAAATAAATAGAAAGGAAAAACAAATTAAAAAAATAACGCTCGATAGAAGGTAGACCCGTTCTTTTCAAATTTTTAAATTAGTTCTTATTCGAAATATTTTAAATTTGGGATAACAACTAGATCCCAAGATATAGAGTAGGTTGTAATGTAAGGTTTGTACAAGCAATTTTTTTGTTGTTTTTTCCCTTTGTGGTTAGTTTCGAATGACTCAAACTTTTTAGTCAGAGAAACGAAAGATCGTTTTGAGAATATCACCAATAATCTCACTGAAATCTTTTTCTTCTCATTTGTATGTTACTCACTCTCATTCAAGTACCTGATGGAATTCAAGCCCTGCATACAGTTTAGGTATCACCGTGAGGCAACGAGTGTTCATTCCGGGTTTCAAGAGTTGAATGCTGCCCACGTCAAACTCTATAAGTCAGGAAACAGTAAGCCGTATGCGATGGGAAAGACGATGGTATGTATGTTTAAATAGAACTGTACAGCCTGGATAATCGTAAAATTAAGGTAAATTCCATATACTAATGGTTGTAAAATGAGCGCAATTGGCATAAGACAACCTGACCGACTAAACCTTATAACACACTTTCAAATGGAAGCTCATTACACACTAATTCAAACTTTTAAGAGTATTATCAGAAGATACCGCAGTGCTGTAAATAGCTAACATAGGAACATAATTGCAATTGAGGGTTGTTTAGAAATATTATTCGCTGTATGAATAATAAATATTATGCATACTCTTGTTGCAATACTTCTTGGAGTTGACTTCAGTACTACTAGTTGTCAACATAGACTACATCAAAGGCCTGAATGTCGTCCCTAAGAATTATTGTTCAGAAGGAGATGTTCGCTCATCATCATGAGGCACCAAGAGTAGACAGTAATGTTTGCTAGAATGGAAGATAGGAAGAGAAAGTGTTGAAAGTTCCGTCAGTGTACGGCAGGTAGGAAGTACGGTAGAATAGAAGTATTGAAATTTTAGCGAAGGGGCATGGGTAAAGTAGTACTCAAACCAAGGACGTTACACTTTGCCTAACATCCCACTGCGGGATAGGTCGAGGCACGGACGAATCCGCCACCTCAACAGGCAAAAGGTAACGTGTTGGTAAGCGCTCATGTACCACTGATAGCTTTGTCATAGTTTTCTACCGAAAGTTTGTATGCACTCTGTTTTGATGCGCACAGAGGAACTTTCTCTTTTTTGGGGTTGTTTTGATTCGCATCGTCTGAGATCTGTCCACTCTTGGTGCCTCATGGTGAAGAGCGAACATCTCCTTCTACATCATAATCGTTACTCCAAGCACGGAGAATACAAAAATATAACAATTAGAATTATTGTTCGGTAATTTACATATCTTTTCGAAATCTAGAAGATGACATCAGCACTGTAATTTGTATCTTAACGTTTTTTAGAAATTATCATTTTTACTAAAAGAGTGGAAAGTATAAATGATGATTTCTAAAAAAACGTTAAGGTACAAATTGTAGGAAATTTCACGGCTATAATTAATTTTCATTTGTACTAAAGTGTGCTGAGATATTGCAAATTTCTATTGTTCCTAATAAAATAGCTGTTTAACATTTAAATAACTTACCATCATGCTCTAACCAGTCTCTATATTGTACCATATATTCAAAGATTAAACTTTAAAATTTTATTGGTATTGGAATCATAGGCGATGCAGTATGAAATAAATCAAAAACTAAAATACATATAGGGAAGCGGAACCTATTATCACTATACAGGTACACCTCGATAGTACGTACATCAACTTACTCAATTCAAATCACAATTGCATAAAAACTACTGGTTGTTTGTGTAATCTTATGTAACTAAAGGAAAGAGCAACCTCCTCTCTTTTATTTGGTTGTTTTAGATTTAAGACACAATCAGTAGTTTTCATGCATTTTTGAATTGAAGTGAGAAAGTTGATGTACGTACTATCGAGGTATACCTGTAGTACATATATCCATCACATTCTGCAGCCATCCAACTTCAAACGTAAAAAGATGTTTATTTTCTCCAATAAATGGACGCAGTAACCAAGAATATACAATCCTGGCAAATAAAATTAGGTTTTGAATATAATTAAAAGCTACAAAACCGTTTCGAAGACTTAAACTTCGTAAAAACAATGATCAAGTTTATATAACAAGATATCAAGTAATCGATGGGCTTCAAATGGTGAGTTGACAACTTCGAAGGAGGGGGCAACCGACTTCTGGTCCTTTCATGTTCCTACCTCACGCCTCCACGAGTCATATGATCACAAAAGACTGCCAGCTGAAACATGGAGACGCTGGTTGGCGTAGCCTGGGCAATGTTGTCAATCTGACAATAGCGAAGTGAGGGGGTGCGACCTGTAAATCATATCATCATTTTCTATTCTCATATCTTTCAGGTCTTCCAGGTCATCATTGTAAAAAAAATAACATTTAAAATTCATTTCACATGGCTGTCATACATTGTTTAAGTTTTCTGGCTCATAATTGTTCATTACCATCACCATTTATTTCTATCATCATCATTACCATTTTTATCATTACTTGTGTTTTCGTGATGTATATATTAACATTAAAATAATTTTATAATTTTTTTCAAATAGGTTATATATACTTTTAATTACTATGTCTTATTTGTCCAATTATTATTTTGATCCTTTCTCCTTCTCTTATGATTTAGAAGGATCTAGTGCCTTGAATACAGGAAGTTGCAACGGAATCTGTGGTAGGCTTTTGCATTTATTACTGAATGTATTTTTCATTTCCGATTTACGAATGGGCATATTACTAAATCTGAGATAATCTGATTCGTGCAGCGCTGTGTGCCATTTGGCTAGTGTCTGATGTTACAGTTCAATTTTTGTCACTAATGTATCATAACTCACAATATCATTATATTTGGTGATATTGTTTTATTGATTTTACTCCAGATAATTTAAACATAACTTATTGTTTTTGTATATCCATTTGTCTTTAACTAACTCTCAATCAATTCCCTGTTTCAGGAGCAACTCCTTACTTAGGAACAATAACTATTAGATCAGCAAAAATAAAAATGAATTGCTGTTATAAAATCAACATCAATCAGCAAATAGTGACTATGGCAAGAGTCAATTAAAATGTATAAATGTTAGTTCTGTATAATTTCAATAGATTTAACAAACTTTTTCAGGATTTTTTGGTTTATTGCTGCTATCGCTGAAAACGAACGAAAACCTGCTAAGGCGTGGACCCACAGAACTCCTCACATTAATAATTTACAACATTTCTTGCATTTCAGGATCAATCAACGGAAGAAGATCATATATAATAGTTACGAATGCTTGTAGTAATTTTCATTTACATAAATATATACACTATTATATAAAAAAATCATGGGAATGGGAGGAACCATCAGGGCACCCGATTGAAGCACTCTGGATGGGGAGAGTGGGAATGCCAACTCCCCATTGATAACAGTTTGTGAATAGAGGGGCATCCTCATGTTAGATAGCTTGCTCTTTTGACCAATTGTTCAATCTTGTTGTTGGAAGGAGATTCTTTATATACCTGTGGATACGTATAAGTGATGTTGTATATCGATCCACCCAACCAGTTTTTGGCCCTTCATAGAATGGCATGATTAGGATAATCAGTGGTTATTAAAGCTTGATCAAGTCTTACAGCGAGGAGAGCTCACTGCTGTCGGACTTAGTTTCCGTACTACAATGGGTGGTAGTACATATCATACATCATACAAGATATCAAGTAACCGATAAATTTAAAAAGACCTTCAGCAACATTTGCATATTTTATTCTCGTATGGTGATAACTTGGGTTAAAGATTAAATGTTTCATGGTATTATAAGAAATTGGGCAAAGTCATGATAAAATATGCCTTACACTCAACCGAGTTGCAAATTTCCTATCTTTTCCGCAATTAAAACACGAACATTTTGTAGTTTATATTTTAAATATTTTGTAGATAATATCAATTCTTCCCATTCTCTGATATTTTATTCTCTTGGTTTCACTTAAGAGTATGTGACAGCTTAAATATTTTCTAGAGAGAGTAAATCCTTTTTTCTTCTCGTGATTGGGACAGAAGCGCTGACTATGATGATATAAACTACGACCCATTATAGTACGGAAACTAATTTTTACAGCAATGGGCTCTCCTCTCTCTTTGACTTTATCAAGCTTTAAGAACCTTTACCTTCAAGCTTTAAGACGGTGGACAATTTGCGTGCGCGGAAGCTGTACCGTGAGTGGCTGGTCCAACCAGGTCATAGACGACGAGACATATATCAAGGCGGACACCAATCAAATCCCCGGCCTCGAGATTTTTGTCGGTACGTCCCGCATGGGGGTTACCGAAAAGTTCGGGAAGAGAAAGATGGACAAATTCGCGAAGAAGTACCTGTTGTGGCAGGTGATCTGCGTGTGCGGACGGTACAGCAAGCCGTTCGTTACAACCGGCACCATAAACGGGCAGATTTATCGAGAGGAATGCTTGCAGAAGCGCTTGCTGCCCTTCCTCCGCTGTCACCGTGGTCCCACGCTGTTCTGGCCGGATCTCTCTTCGTGCCATTACGCCAAGCCTGTAATGGATTGGTACAAAGCAAAGGGCGTTAATGTGGTCCCGAAGGAGGCGAACCCGCCAAATACACCAGAATTTCGTCCGATCGAAAAGTTTTGGGCGATAATGAAGAAGAAGTTGAAGAAAAGCGGAAAAATATTCAAAACCGATGAAGCTTTGAGCATGAGCATGAGCATGATTGATCGCCCGAGGTTGCTGCTCCGGTATTGCCAGATCAGCTGTTATTACACAGAGAACCAAAAGATGATGCTTGGGACTAACATACATCTTCAATGTGTAAAAACTGGAGATCCCAAACTAAAGCAATACCGGCGCCAGCCCCGTCCGAATGCAGGTCAAATAAGGAAAGGGTAGAAATATGTTGACACGATACTCGCTTTATTGGAAGCCGCAGAATCCACTGGATTATTGGATTAGGTAGCAGCAGGATTCGTTTTGGTTAACGATAAGCTGTTAAATTAAATATTTCAAAATTAGGAGTGATTTCCGATTTGAACCGATTTAAACCAACAGTAAGGATGCTATTGGTTCCACTTACAAAATGTGATAGTGGTTTTTCATTGGGAAACTAGGACATGTTTTACAATGCTGGAAAGCAGATTTTGACCGATTAAACCAACAGTAAGGATGCTATTGGGGCCACTCACAAAGTGGAATAGTAGTATTTCATTTGGAAAACAAGCCAATCATCTCAACGCTTGAGAGCTAACTCGGACCGATCTACATACACCGACAGTACGGATGCCGCTGGCGTCACCTACAAAATGTGATAGTGGTATATTTGCGAACCACGACTTCTCATGCTCACTCGATCACTCGCGCAACGAACAATATGCAACCGAATCAATAGACAAAACGCTACGCCCGATAACAAAATATTATGGAACATCGTATCGACACAACCGATTCAACCGATTCAACTGATGGTCGACGCAAACCTATTAAAAAAGGACATATAGATACAATGGGTAACAATTACCTGTCTTGCTCTACGTCCTTCAGAGCACTTACTACCTCACGAGTCACCTGTATCCAACTCCACAGGCGTCCGTCAAGCCTCTGGTACACCAATTCATCTCCATGCCCAACCGAAGCACCACTACTAAGACAGTTTTAAAAAAATAGAGAGGTATTGGATATTGTCTTCAAAATTTGGTAGAAATAAACTATATGTTGCCTGAAAAGAAACAAAATTAAGAACAAAGATATAGGAAGAATCCTTGCAGTCCCCCGGATGTTCGAAGAGCATAGCCATTCCTATGAAATGATACTAAGAGTTATTGTTGCAGGTTGTCGATGGTTGATTATAACTTTGTGGGCACCTTGGGCTGAAATGAGCATTGAATGAGAATAGTGAGAACATTTTATTGAATAAACGTCTACAATACTCAGTTGTTTATTAAGCTGAAGCTCATTCGAGCTATATCTGATGAACTTAGTCGATGAGTCAACCCCTAGATTTATCGCTATTATGACAAATTTACAAGCTCACAACTGCATGATAATTTGAAAAGTGTCCAGATTCATGAACAAAAGTCCGGTAGTCAGTCTGATCGCAACACGGCATCCGAACTTTGGATTTGGAAACCTGTGTCGCTCAACAAATCTTCAAACAAATGTGCAAAAGCACGTTGGACAATATTTAGCGTCAACCAGTGGGTACGTGTGCTCAACTCCAAGTTCCCCTTCTTTCAAACTCACATTCAGTTCAATTTACCCATTGAGTTGGACACATCACAATAGAAAATATTGCGATGAAGCACGGACGTTAGGTTACTAGATGTATGAAAAATACTCTATAATCTATTTAGGATTATATCTGAAAAAGCCAAATTTGGCCAACACCCACCTTTCAAAACCGATGAAGCTTTGAAGAAAAACTGGGAGAAAATGTGTAAGGAAGATGGACAAAGCCTCGCCCAAGATCTCATGAGCAGTGTTAAGAGAAATGTACGAGCATTCAGCTTGGGGAGGAAATTCAATAAATAAATTATGCCAAAACATCCCGCATAACGAAAAACGATTTGCTATATAGTCAAAACTATATTTCGAATATAAGATATATTATCACATTTTATGTTATTGTTATCGAATAATTTAATCTCATTTTCACCATACAACCTGTACATTAACACATATTGTTATTGTTTGCCATATTGTCATTGAAAGGTTTTTTATTGTCTGCACTCGGTCTAGAATATATACCAACTGTTTGGCATAGAGTACAGCAAACATTTTGTTCGTGAAGATTGCCATATTTTTATGGTAACCTAACTTAACCGCCTATTCAGCATATTGTTATTTGGCCTTTTACAATCTGACATATTGTTAAAACTATATATGAGATTGTTAGTTTATCGTTGTCAACTATCAGGGTAAATGTCGTAATAATAACCGAAGCGGCCGCGAACAATAAGAGAAATGATCCAGGAATGGTTTGTGATTATGCGGGATAGCTTTTATATAGTTATTTAATCCCTGAAAAGTTGAGAAGTATCCGATTTAAAATGAATTTTTGGTGATCATTTTTGTGTGTCTCATTTTTCCGAGTCCAGTCTTTATTCAGTGAGCAAAAAATGATAACCTGGTAATAGAACTTGATATCAATTTGTTATAATCCTTTGCTCGGGTTATGCAACATCGTGTTTGAATCTTCTACTTGATCAGGCTAGATGTTTCTTGAATCATTGTTACCGCGGGCTCACTAATTTCAATCAAGAAAACATAAGCCATAAGCAAAATCATTCTTACTGTGGAAATTCGTCTGCAGTTGACTAGAAATTTAAGAAAAACTTAAAAAAATCAAGCAAACCAGTTTGAGTAAAGTAAACTGTCGGAGCATTTGCTCAAATTCGTATGAATAAAGTTGTACTTCACTCGGAGTAAGTTCGAACCTTGAAATTCAGCGAAGCAGAAAAAGACATAACTAGAAATTATAAGAAAAATTAGTGTCCTCCATTTAATTCCAACTACCTTTGCTTATCTTAGACAGATACGCGTATTTCGTCTACAATGTGCAGACTTCTTCAGTGTCTCGTACTAATAGCTCGACTTGGAGTCACTTTTTCAAGTGACGAAGAAAATTAACACGGGGCGACCCCGTCCTATTGGTTAACATCCATACCTCTCACGCCTTAGGCACGAGTTCGCGGGAGATGAACCAGCCCGAGGCTGAAAATCTCGATAATCAAGACAAAAAAAAAAAATTAACAACATGAGGCAAAGAGTCAAAATAAAGTCGGGCCGGAAGCAGACTGGAAACCAAAAAATTGTTCTAAACGAATTAGAAAGAAAGTTTTTTCAGTTGATGCAACGCGTTGTGTTAGTACAATGGCTATGAACTTAGTAAGTTCTAGGAACATTTTTAAAATTGCTTTTCTATTGCGATGTGATTTTAAATTTTTTGTGATTGTGTGATGTAAATCAAACAATGCAAATAAATCGTTCCACAAAAATATTTATTTGTAACTTGGAATCCGGCATCACTAAAAACACTTCATTCTTTGTATATTTGATAATGCTCCTCCCAGAGTTTCAAAATCATCTTCCAAAAATTTTTGTGCTACAAAGTTCACATTTTCTTTAAACGGTAGAGTTGCTTGAAGTTATCATCGCCTCCTTCTCTGTCGTAACTTCTCCCACGTACATTTCATTTTGTTCCTTACACGCAAACACACGATTCTGTTAGTTCGATTTCAACTGAGTAGGCTCTACAGGTAACTCCAAATTTTGTGAGCATTTACTCAGACTATTAGTGGATCTATCATATGGATTTGGATGTTGTGAAAAGTGAATACTCAAAATCTTGCTTTTGTCATATCGACAAAAACATTTTGCGTGATTTTGTTAAGAGTTTCTTACTCCGCTTAACGTTTAGCCAAGGATACAACTTCAGCATAAAGCGATACAAATGTCGCAATATTATCTCAAAATGCATCTTCCCACCTGAGTTACAATAAAAATGAAAAATGCGAGGAAATAATAAGAAATCGCCGATCTGAAAGGGACATAGAACGTAATGATAATAGAAGTAGATTAACCTTTTAAATTACGAGTGGAATGTCACCTTTAACGTTAGGAAAAATGTAAGAAACATCGGAATGCAAAGGGTCACAGGATATTCGTAGATAAGATACATAAGAACATATGAGATTATATACCTTATAAAAAACGACAGTTCAACTAGTAGACGTAAGATAACTTTTTGTACAAATTGCCAAATAATGTTAAGTTTGAAGGTCACTCCCTGATTCTTCATTATAATCCGATAAACTATCAAAATATCCCGACCTTCGGTTGAAGTTTGAACTTCGACAATTTCTCTCGAGGAATCCCGGAGCAAAGACTTTCGGAAGATTAAAAACAAGCAGTAAAGTACAAACGAAATTTTCCCGAACCATGAGAATTAGCCAAAGACTCAGCTAGATAAAAGTGTTAACAGCACTGTAAGCCCCCGAACCATGAAAAGAAAAGTGGCTTTGGAAGCGACAATCATCTCTCCCCATACAATGCTGCATAGTCGGCCTGGTTGGTTGTCGTATCTATGATGTGAAACATAGGTATCTAATAGACAAGAAAAATGATGGAAGTATACACAGCATTCTAAAATATGCTACCAAGAACTGGCAGAGTTAGATTAGATCAGAGGAGTATTTGAAAGTTCTCGAACTCTTCTTCGAAATGGAAATTTCGCCTGCAGAGCACAAACAATCATTTAGATTCCCAGCAGCTGAAAAAAAAAAACCTTGAAGAAAACGTCAGTCGTAAAAACCCGGGCCTTTTTTTTCCAGCCCATTCAAAACAATATCACCTAAAATGCTGCATGATCTCGTTATTGCCATTAGATGATGGCACGTTGCAATTGGCCGGCGAAAAAATCAACAACGCATCGTGAAAGCGCGTAACAATCACAATTCCAGGAAGCAGAAAAGCACACAGCATCACGTCACAAACTGGTTTTCTGATCCATGGCGCGACACTATCCATTCTTCCAACCGTCCCCTCCCGGGGCCCATTCAACAATCAACAGCACCATCAAAGGGTCACATGAAATAATAAAAATTTGAATAAATGAAATCACGTTTCGCTCTGTTTTTTTTCTCATCCTTCATCATCCAGGTCCAGGGTGACTACTGAGGACAACGACGCGAAAGGATTCGGATACGCGTTTCTGCTGTCGGATTGTGCAATGGCACAAGGATTCGCACACGCAGGGCAATCATAATAGAATTGTAGTGAAGTAACCAAAAAAAACCTTACATATAATTGAAAAATGAATTATACAAATCTGACCCCTTCTCTGATGTTTGTCTTGCTTCCTCTTTTGCGTTGCGATATCTCTCAGCTGTTATGTGGTTCAGGCCTTGGCAGCAGTTTGTCCTTTCGGTAGGCAAGGAAGGGATAAGGCGAACCAAATCTCTGCTGTTTGTGCATATGTTGGAAAAGTGGTCCACATCGGAAGAACAGCATACAAAAAAAAATCTGTGATATGCATTCATTCACCTCGGCATGCTGACGAAGGGCAAAAGGGTTAAGGACCGATCGTGTACGGGAAAAACGGTTATAAACGACAACAACAACTACAGCTACCGCGCGTCCTGTGGATTACCAATTTGGACAAGATGAACAAATGGAATAATATGAAAATTAATATGCATTAAAATGGGGTTAAACAAAAGGGGTCGAGCGTTTACTTCAGGGAAGCTTCCGGGGTCAGCTGGTCCTTTATCCAGGTAAGAAGACTTCATCCCAACCAACCTACGGCATTGCAGAAAGCATCGTAATTATCCACCCAGACAAGACGATAGGTCTCTGCGTGCGCTCATTAGCCGTTGGCAAAATTTCATACAACACCGGGCTTAACTGCTCGCTGTCATCATCCCTCATCAAGACTTCCATCCCGACCTAATCACAGTCTCCGGTGCTAAATTACCTCCTCCCAATCAACTAGAAAACCTCCCAACAACACCGTTCAGCACCGGCACAATCCAACGCAATCAGGTAAGAGTATAATCACATCAATCATCGCGGCAAACAGTCGGAAAATCGTCGCACAAAAAGGCCGCTCGATCAACAGTGGCAAAGTTGTTGCGTCAAACGGCGTCAAGCGCGAAAATAGTTTCCCAGCCTCGCGAGCCACCCATCATTCGTCAATGCCATCAAAGACGCTGACGGTGATGATGCAAACACCCAGTAGCTGCATGTATGCAGTTAGCCGTGCCTATGTATGCGAGATGAGTGGAAAAAATGCATTTCCGATTTTTGCAACCACTCCCCTCGCAGCGTGCAGCAAACTGCACACACTACTTGAAGCCCCTCCTCTGCTGGGTCGGCTCAAGTGCTACCGTCGTCACAGTTGGATGGGCATCGGAAGGGAACACAAAACCCTCATTCCGCCTGCAATTTAGAGGTAGCATTCCGATCTGAATATGTGAGATACATTTTTCTGTTCTCTGTAGCAAACTGAGAATTTCACGTCGAATAGCTGCAATTAAAACTGAGACCGATAATTGCTGGCTGTGGAGTGTTTTGCACCGTCAGATGAGTCGTTTCTGGTGTCACTCGACGCCGCAAGCAGTTTGGAGATATCATCGCGAGCCGCGAAGCGTTTAGTGACAAATTGTTACCGAAATTGATGCGATCATTGTGGTCTCTCTTCATAGGCGTGCGAGGGTGTCCTCATTTGGGGGAGGGTGTCGTTGCGTGGAAGAACAGTGGTTTACCAAATAATTTAGCTAAATCCTAGAGAGTTTGAGCTGTTTAGTGGAATACCTGTAACTAGAAATTAGAAGAAAAATTAGTATATTCCATTTAATTAGTTAGTTAATTGAGCTAGTTTTTTCGCCAAACTATTTGAGTAGTGTTTTGAAGGTCATCAACAAACATAAATGCTTACAGTACTCAACACCCTAGTTAAGATAAAAATTGTGAGGATTCATGATTTATAAATTTCGCAGTCAGATATTTGAGTTGAATTATTTGATTCACATAAGTTTTAGAAAATTCTTGAAAATATTTAGAACTATACAAGAAATTCTTTTCTTTTTTAAGCCATCTTTGAATAACTAATCATCTCTGCAGTTTTTCAGAACAGTAGGTAATATCCTGGGGTTTTGTAAAACTATCATCAAAGCGTATTTCAGATCTTTAATTACGATCTTAAAAGTTCATTTGAACTAAATAAATTAAATAGATTGAAGACAGACTATCCTTTGTAGACTGAAACGAGGCTATTTCGCTGTTAATTTCGTAGTCAAAGATTGTCTGATGTGTTGATTGGTCTGTAATCCGTCCAAGAATTATTTAAATGGTCGTTAAAACTTGATGGTTTCTGGCTCTGATTAAGTTCCAAAATACTAAACTTTTTTTTTCGTAAATCTATTCATGTCCCTGCGAATAAATTCTGAAAGTAAATGTCTATCAAGTCAGAGGTATAGGCCTTGAGAATAATTTTATATACTTTTCTAAGTCACTGGTATATTATAAGTAAAAGCTGACCAGTGGACTCTCCGTAGACTGCGAGGTCTGTCGAAGTGCAGCCATACCCCAAATAGAATGGAGATATACTCTGTGTACAACAGAGGGAATCCTGGACTTGGGCTGATTGCTAGCGAAGTAAGCATATTATAAGTTAACATACTTATCTCTGAACTCTTGGAGACAAGATGCGCTCACTCCAGTGACTCCTTCTCGGAAGTTCCTCTGGTTCAAAGGATGTAACCACACTTGATGGCGTAGTGCTGAAACAATCGTTGAGCATGATTCAAGGTTGTTTAGATCAATTTGTTCGCGATGGATATGGTATATGTGCAAATGTTTGATAACGCGCCATTTGCTGATTCGAAGCCATTTTGCAAATAGGTTCGAACCAAAAGAACTCGACCGGGCACAAAGCGCAAATTATTCGGTTGGTGGTGTTAGAAGGAGGAAGAAGCAATGGCGGTTGGCGAGATTTATTGACGGAGTGGATACTTCACGGTGAGTTCCAACCTGCAACGCGTGCAGGGTTGTCAGCATGATGCCCAGGGCAAGCGACACTGTCACATCCAGTGATGGAAAAAATCGCATCGAATAACGTTCAATTTTAAATCATTTGAGAACACACTCTTGGAAGAATTTCAATCTGAGTGACCTTCTGCCAACATCATAACACACCGGAGTGAATGAAGAAGAGAGAAACAGAGAAGAAAAATTTGATATTCGGTCACGCATGATTTTGTTCATGCGTTGAATCATTCCTACAATGCATTCATTGTACTATGAATGACAGATAAAAGAATCGTCTATGAATGCATTCATTGATTCACGAAGATAGAATCGCCACGATCGCCTCGATAGTACAAAAGTTGGCTATGATTATCATGGTGTTGTGTGTTGATGTTGCTGTTTGCTGTTGCTAGCTGCTTGTCGAAAAAACTCATTCGCGTTTTGCTTCACGGTTATCTTTCAATAACATTGATAAACCAAGTAAGTATTGTTGGAAGTAAAATCATAAGGAATACACATTTTTTGTTTGTTTTAATTTTTAGAATGAAACGACGGTGCTGTCATAAACATCACCCTGCTGCAGCTTATGAACATGAAGCAGGCTTAAAGAATGTCGACAAGTTGATGGCCGGAAATTTTAAGCGGCGTGTTCTGAATCAACATCCGATCGTCAATGGGTGCATTGATTTACTGATGCCGACTGTGGTCAAATCTGGATCTAAGACGGCAATAGGTCGAAAAAACTTAAAAAATTATAAATATTCAAAAATAATAAAATAAGTTACAAAATTATATTCAAATTTAGCATTAAACGCATGTAAGATGAGAGAAGAGAAATAATTAGGTCTGTTTTTCTGTACTGATACTTTTCACTGCAGCTAGAACACTTTTGGGAATATTTCCTGGTACTCAATCCAACGTAATCTGAGCACAATGACCACTATCCGGATTATTTTGATTATTATGTCGGAACGAAACGTGGTCATTGGCACCGAATAATGGATGATTCGGATACTGGTAATTGATACCGGGGAAGCCATTGTAATGTTTTTTAAATAACATGATTTGGAGAATGGTCCACAATTGGCTATCAAAAATTTCATTATCTGAATCCAAAAAAAGTTTGTGGCCAGCAGAACTTCAGCGTCAAAGAGTCATGATTTTTTTACTAAGCAAACCGTGAAGCGGAAAACGCTTATAGAATTCAGTTGACTTCTATAACACTCAACAAGTAAATCCATGAATGAAACCTTGCATTCATATTAATTCGAAATTTTGATTCACGGATGATTCTCTATCAGGCTAATAGATGAATCATATGATTCAAAATGAATGTGGATATTGCGTGGCTCGCTTTGATTGAATCATTCATTCTCTAGCTTGGTTGATTCATGGATTCAGTGGTATAACAATCAGCAGAGATCATTTGAAATATTTCCATGCGATTGCGAATGATCGAATTAGAAATGTCGAAGCGAAATACGGAATCGGCTGCAATCATGCACGCGATTGCATTTTTAAATCCTTGGTCACATCCCAAGCAACACAGCACGTATTAAACAAGTTGAAAGTACTGTTAAATGACAAAAACCGGTTCTAAATTTAGGTGTATAATACTTTTTATTTCATACTTTAATATGACGCAAAGCGCAAAAAGTGTGCAGCGCCTTATAGAACATAAAAAGGAAAAAAATATACCCTCATACAAAATATAACATCACCAACATCACCAAGTGGGATTTGGAACACCAATCCTTGGCGTGATATGTTTGTTGCTTCTTTGCTAAGCCAACTCAGATTGTTGATAAGTGAAATCCTGAGTATCTAGGATATGCTTCCCGTTGGCAGTGAAACCAACAACCTTGTACGCCAAAGTTGATCGTAATGAGAAAAAGAACACGTTTTGCAAAACATGGTTGGTGTAATGTAATTTCATGCAAAATTAGAACTGCCCATAAAATCTTGTCTTGTTTATATATTATAAGTGTATGGAAACCAAGGATTTTGAGAACAATAATAAAGTTAATCACTTGCAGAGTTGAAAAAAGTGTTTTTTGACATATAGATTCTATACAATATATAGAATACGAGAGATACAAACCGCTCCAAACTTGACATGTTTTTGTATATACATTTATAATACAAACAATCATAAATCATTCTGGTAAGATGTTTTGTATGGGCATTTGGGATAGAGCATAAGCTTATTATACACCTTACATCACAGTGTAAAGCAGAAAACCTAATTGAAACTGTTTTAATATTAAACGACGTGTGAATGTTCGATTACTAACACACTGAAAATTTTAGTTTTCGTACAGACTGAAAATTTATTTCTCGTAAAGTAGCTTTCACGCGTTTCTGTAAACATGGATTTTTGTACATAGAACAAATGTCTCGTATATTGTATGAAACATTCATAATGCTTTTATCTGGTGAAATGCTATCATTATACCTTTTTTAGGAAATGCACGAAAATGAACTTCGTGATGACCAGCCAATCGCTGTTTCTCATTATACACTGATAAAAGCAATGATAATATCTACGGGTTCCATCTATGATTTTTTGCAATATAATCAACAAATGATATCTACTTTAACCACACATACTCTATGTGTACACATAACCACTATGTGTGGCCAACATATTTTCGTTTGTCACATAAACTTCATTTGTCATTCTCGGAGGGTGAGTTTATGTGTGCACACATCAATATTATGGTGAATGTTTCTATGGATTTCTGCCAATAAATATGTGTGGATTATTTTACTGTACCGTACTCATGTATGATGGTGTTGTTGCTGGTATGAGGGAAATAAATTATTCTATCCCAAAATAAAAATCACAGCGCTGTCGTGAGCTATAACTTCATGCTCATTAATCAAAATTGTTCTCACGTGTCAGCGTGGCCTGAGTGAGATCAACCACGGATTTAGAATCAGCACTTTTCAAATATTCAGGTTCGAACCCCATGTCAGAAACAAGAAAACCACGCTACAATTCCACGTGGATCGCTTGTTTTTGTCAATTACATTTGAATCGATAAAGTAGATCTGTCAGTCCTTCATGCAACCACCAGAGAGACGTTTCTTTTAATTTGTGACCAAATATTCGTAGCTCTTTGCATTGTTTCCGTACAATGTACGAATGTTCTTTTCTTGTGTCAACAAAAGCTTCTGTGTTTTTTGACAGTTGCGCGTGACGAATTAATTACGAATGTATCTTCATGAAAAGAACAAATCAGTTTCGCTGCTGAAAACAACGAATGGATTAGTTAGTATTACCTTCGATTTTGTAATATAAACTGAAATTAACTTTCAGTGCACATTAACACAACAAGCTTATCATACAAAACTCTTTGAAACGGGCAATTGGAAACATTTTTTAGTTAGTATTGCTATGTCACATTACCGCTATCTGTTCAATTTATCGTCCAACACAATGTGCAATAACAGATAGCGAAAGTGTCTTCGCGAAGGTGTCGTATCGAGTTAATGTGTTACGTCTGTTTATCTGTGATTTCAGTAGCTCGTAGAAAATTTCACCTTACCTAGATTGTCTACCTAAGCCTCAATGATATTTTAGGATTGGCAAGAGGAAGCGATACTGCCTTGACGGCCAAAAGAATGCGCGCCTGATCGTGCTCATGCACTACTACTTCATGTACACACTTCACACCACATGGAAGAGAAACCAGGCTCCCCACTGGTGCTTTTAATATACAACGCCTATTTTTTCCTAACACCTAGCCCTGATGCTGTAGCAAGTGGCATTATTTTGAAAGCAGTCGTCTAAAAAAAAGACTCAAAAAGGGTCATCAATCCTTCTCGATCGAATTTTTCATCGTCTACTTTCTCTCTGGTTCACTACGGTAAACGATGTTTTTTCTCTGCTTGAAGCTCCGATCAACAACGAGTGCATATTGTTTTAGCGTGTAGCCGTATTACTTTTTGTTTGCATGTTTAAAAAACCGTTTCTTTCCATTATCGGAAGAGTTACCAGCCATTAGCAGTATTAATTGATTTCAATAATCAGCTAATAACTTGCTAATGTGACGTTTAGTCGCACAATACTGAAAGGCAAAGGACCAAACATGGACCATTGAAAATCCATCCCTTCTTAGGTCGACGAATTCAATCTTTTTTGAACATGCCGTTCGAAATACGTGTACAATTGGCAGGCATCGGTGGCTAAACTAGTTCCATTTTATCCTTCGTTCGTTTCATACCTTAAACCTTGGGTACAATTCTCAACACGGCTCGGAAATTTGAAAGATCTGTGTTATACCGTAACGCAAACGTTATAGGTAGACCGGTACGAAATATTGAAACAAATGAAACGTTAATAACGCAACTAATCCTCGATAAACAAATTCGGTAGTTAGCAGAGGTGAATGCATCGTAGCGAAGCACCTTTCCGGAAAATCGTATACCACAGCTTTTGGCTTCTCCAGAGTATATTCTCCAATGTCCCTATCCTCCTATGTCCCTATCATCCGAATCCTGTGGTAATCACTGGAAGTCACGCAATAAACAGCGGGCAGCAACACATCCTATTGAACTGTATACTTTTGCCATCCAAGTTCATCATCACGAACCTGCCTTCCAATTTCTTTGGTGCCTTTGGATAGTATCTAAGTATCGGGATACTAAACAGTCAACAGTACTGAACAGAATGCAACGTAACTAGCATGGCACAAATTTGCCGTGGTTTGTTATCTTGTCGTACAGCAAGTGTAAAACAACTGTTGCATATATGACGCTACGGAGGTAACCAATAAGCATTAGCATATACAGAAAATCAACCCTAAATTTGCATTTCATTTGCTACAAGCATTATATTAGCATTATATCAGCATCTTGAATGCTATCTGTTGTTAAGTCGGATTTCAAATGGTATTTAAATGCTTGTAGCCTACAATAGGCATTTCGAATACAAAATAGCATTAATGAAGCATTATTATAGCATTGCAGTAAAGCAGCCAAATATTGACCAAATGCGGCATTCATGTAGCATTTAAGGCGACCTAATTGCTCGATAGGCTGCCGTAAAGACGTTTTGCAACTGCTTATTGGTCACACAAACGGGTAGTATTGCTGGGTAATGAATTGTCACACAATATAGGTAAAGATGTGAATGGACCACACGAAAGGTCCAAAGAAGATCGATCCAACATGGACCATTTAAAACTCTTTCTGTTTAGGATGACCAATCTGATTTACACATTACAAATTTCTACGTAGTCCTATATCACCTTTGTGTACAACCTCATCTGTCCCTTGTAGTTTTTAGTTGAAAACGGTAGGCCAAATTCCAAAACGTAATGCAACATCATTTGTAGGATAATTTGAAATCCATGGGAAAGTCGCTTTCCAGCCTGACACAAAACGTCGTTTTGATTTTTTTGCTGCGTGAACAGTTTTACCTGAGTCAGATGGACCTTTTTCCGCGTCGAATTTGTATCTGTATCAGAACCAGCGCCTGGTACGTCCCGCTGTCCCCTTTAAATGATACTTTGCCCTGTCTGAAAATGATTGGGCTCCTATGCCTTCTGATGATATTTTCCACCATTTAACAGTGCTTCTTGGCAATCTTGCAGTTCCGGATTAGCGTGCGTTGGCTGTCATAAATGAATAAAATAATAGTGGCCCATCATCATTTTTATCTTCGATTGCCAGCATTCGTATCCTCTACTCTTCAGCCTTTTCAGACCGATCTAGCTACAGTCCACTTCTCATTTTGAGGAAAAACCGTAATTCACTTAATATTTTTCTCAGGAACATTAAAGCTAAAGTTCTGTACAGTTAGAATCCGAAATCACTTATTGTGTTTCGGTATACATATCACGGTGGTATACATTCTGTGGTATACATTCCACGGTGTTTCGTTCAAAAGTAAGCCGAGAGGATACAAAAAATTCTGCACACCCACGTTGATAATCCAACGAGGTTCGCAATAAAAATCGCAAAAACGTTGAATACCGCCAAATCAACCGTGTATGATGTGCTCAAACGTTTCAGAGAACGCAAGAGCGTGGATCGAGTGCCTCAAGGTAAGCGTCGTAGTGGAACATATGACCGCAAGCTGAACCAGAAGGTGTTGGGTACCGTCAGAGCAAACCCTGGACTATCAGATAATGAAATCGCTGCTGCTCGCAGTACCGGTCGAAGAATTCGTTTTCGAGCAAGATATCGTTCTTATCGAGCCAGCAAGCAACCAAACAGAACGTTGAAGCAAAGTTTTGTCACCAAAACTAGAGCTCGGAAATTGCACCAGCAGGTTTTGACGAAGTACCAAGGATGCCTTCTCATCGGCGATGACACCTACGTCAAAATGGATTTCGGACAGCTTCCTTGCCAAAAATTCTACATGGCGATGGTACCGCGATAATAACGTAGATTTCATCGATAAAAACATAAATCCACCCAACTGCCCGCAGTTCCGGCGCATCGAGAGATTTTGGGCAATAATGAGGTGGAAGCTTAAGAAAAGTGGAAAAAACGGCTCGGGACGCGACTCAGATGACCAAAATGTGGAACAAATGTGCCAAGGAAGTTGACTCCGGAGGTGTGCAGCGTTTGATGGGAGAAATAAAGAAGAAAGTGCGAATTTGCATTAGAAACGAAGAGAAATGGTTAGTATTGATACTTTCCAGAAAACGAAGTATTGTTTGTTCTGCAGTGGTCAGTCACAAGGTAAGTCGTTGAAGAGAATCGATCAACAACGCTGGGATTTTTTTCTTCTAATTTTGCCGATGATTGTACAACTTCCGAATAAATTATTTCCTATAGAAAATCTCTTTTTGGTAACACCCCTCCTTCCTTCACTCAATGGCGGCTTATCCTTATACCCAACTAAGCTGTGACATGTTGACTTTGTGTTCATGTCTTGTCTGATAAAAGCTGATTTACGTGTGGAAAAAGCCCCGACACCTTCTTCCATTCACGCCGCACCTGAAGAAATAAACACCTCAACCAGTCTCTCCAAAGCCGAGATTTGCTGCGATAAACAACAAACTTCCCCGCTCATGCAAAACCTGACTAACGTTGTTAAGGAAATTAATTAGAAATGATGGAAAATATGTAAATTAAATTATCCCCCAAGACTGTGCCGCGGGAATACGGTAGGTGGCGCCAACCGTTTGCAAGCAGTGGCATATTTTCAAGCTCACATCCAGGACAAGCCGTCGGAGGCGGTGAGCAAGCGGTTAATTTTGATAGAAACATGCCCAGCTCCGAGGATATTGATGATTTTCGGTAGACCCAAAATTGGATTATCTCGTCATAGAATCCCAATGAAGTACAACACGCTGGAAAATTAATTTCCGGGGCTGGCTTACATCGGGATAGGAAAATTTCCTCACATAATTAAACTTTGAAATTATTTAGAAACGAGAAAAAATATGATTAGAAAAAGGCGTCGACTTCGGCGGATTTGCCGTCTCCTGAATAAGAAAATCCTTTGCCCTCCGAAGAAGAAGGAAATAACCGTGCAACCCCGTAATATATCAATTTAGCTAAATTGCACATGAAATTACCTCTTTTGATAAATAGCACCATTTAGCGAATTGATAAATGAGAGAGTGAAGTCCCAGTATGCCGAGAGTCCCTGTTTCCTGGCGCACCCGAAAGCGGTGGTAATTGTGGTAATTGCTTTTTGGTAGGTCGACAAAAAAAATAAACGGTATCAATAGCAACGATCGTGGCGAGGTTGATTTGGTTGCCAGAGTGAAATTAAATGAGATTAAAAAATGCAACCACGAAATGGTGGCAATTAATCAGGTTTTTTTTCTTTCTTATTATTACTATGTACTGCTCGATTCGGTATGGCTTGCAGGCATCTTCATCCCTCCGGTTGTGATGAGTGCTGAATGAAGAATGTCATGATTAATATAATGGAAGAAGCAGACAAATGGGTGGCCGTTGATGGCCATAAGTACTGAAAATCAATCAATTTATTTTTGAAGGCTGTTTTTTTTACTCGGTAATGAAGTCATCAACGTGCAGCACGAGAGCGAGTAGAAACAGTCAGTTATTGAGAAAAATGACGACCAGGAAAAAGGTGTATTTTGAGGATGAAGATTGTTAAAAAATTAAAATAGGGTGTGTAATTTGCTACACTGAAAGTTTATTTTAGTTTATTTTACAAAATCGAAAGTATAACTCACAAATCTATTCGTTGTTTTATGCAAAGAAAATGATTTGTACTTATTATGAAGATACATTCGTAATTAATGGCACACGCGTAACTGTCAAAAGCACGAAGTTTTTGTTGACACAGAAAGAAAATTCGTACATTGTATGTAAACAATACAAAAAGCTGCAAATATTTGGTCACAAATTAGAAAGAAACGTCTCTCTGGTGGTTCCATGAAGGATTGACAAATATATTTTATCGACTCGAAATGTAATTGACAAAAATAAGCAACCACGTGGAGTTGCCCAGCGTCTTTTTAATGTTTCTGACATGGGTTTCGATCCTGAATTTTTTTGAAAGTGATGATTCTACATCCGTAGTTGAACTCATGGCCATGCTGACACGTGAGAACAATCTTGATTAATGAGCATCACGTTATAGCTCTCGACAGCGCTCAAATTTTTATTTTGGGATAGATAAATTATTCGCGCCAGTACCAGCAGCAACACCATCATGCATGAGAACGGTATAAAAGAGAAACAGCAATAGGCTGGTCTTCACGAAATTCATATCGTGCATTTTACAAAAAGGTGTAATGATAGCATTTCTTGAGGTAAAAAGCATTATGAATGTTTCATACAATATACGAAACATTTGTTCTATGTACAAAATCCATGTTTACGAAACACCTGAAAGCTACTTTACGAGAATAAATTTTCAGTGTATAGTTTACATTTATAGTTATTAATGTGTGTATCGAAATGGATGGATGGTAAAAAAAACGGAAAAAGATATTTCAACAAAACAAATTGCGTTTTATTCAAGTAGTGGCCGACGTTAGATTCGGCCAATCCACCATGTCGTCATTCCTGTGGTACTAATCGCATGAAAAATCGGAACATTTAGTCGCTTTTGTTTAATGCACACTTTATACATTGCGTACCTTATTAGTGAAAAAAAAGGATTTTGTTTTAATAAAAGTGTTGGAAAATGATTGTTCCGTATTAAGGCTTGCGATTTGTCATTGCGATACGATATGAAACGAAATATTCATACCTTCGAAAATTCTGTTGGTTTAAATCGGTCCTCAAACTCCTTATTTTAACATAATTTCATAATCTATTGACATAAACCATTATTTCTTATGAGTGGCCCCAACAGCATCCTTACTGTTGGTTTAAATCGGTTGTCGAACTCGTTGATTTGACGTATTCTTGTATTCCAATGAAATAAACCACCCACACTTGTGCGTGGCCCCAACAGCATCCTTACTGTTGGTTTAAAACGGCGCCAAAATTTGAATAACTTTTATGCGGTCAATCATACTCATGCTTAAGCTCACAACATCGTATTATTTCCATCATATCATGACTTGCACTTGTTCATACAACAAACCTGACTTAGGCGGTATCTGGCTTCTGTTAATTCACACGAAATATCCCTTCAATATATGATACCTAGCATTCCATATATATCCATAATATAACGCAGAAAATTTCATCTGTGATAAGCGTTTGGCAATTGCGGAATCCGTGGTAGGCTTTTGCTCTTATTACTGCATGTAAATTTTCATTTTCGGTTTGCAAATGGACTTTTTACCAAATTTGAGCTGATCTGATTCATTCAGCGCTGTGCGCTATTTAGCTAGTGTCTGATTTTACAGTTCAATCTTTGTCATAACTTCATCTCAACTTACAAATTATACTTATTGATTTTCGATGTCCATTTGTTAATTCCCTTCCAATTAAATCTTCCCTTTCCTAACTCAGGAGCAATAACTATTAGGCCATCAAAAATAAAAACGGATTGCGTTTATAAAAAAATAGTGGCGATGGCAACAGTAAACTAAAATGTATAAATGTTAGTTTTGTAAAATTTCAATAGACTTAACAAACTTTTTTAGGATACCTCAAATCACAGGATACCCACACCTCAAAATTTTGGTAAATTGCTGCTATCGCTGAAAGCGAACGAAAACTTGCTTAAACGTGGAACAAAACTCTACACTTTAACAATTTACAACATTATGCGCATTTCAGGATCAACCGAATAGAGATTATATATAATAGATACGAATGATTGTAGTTACAGTTTTATCAATATTTCAAGTTTTCAGTTACATCAATATTTACACTATTATATAAATAACTCATGGGAATGAGAGGGACCATCAGGGCACCCGATTGAAACACTCTGGATGGGGAGAGTGAGGATGCCACCTGCCCATTGCTAACAGTTTGTGATTAGAGGGTGGGCTTTTCTTTCCGCCCATTGGGGCATCCTCATGTTAGATAGCTTGCTCTTTTCACCAATTGTTCAATCTTGTTGTTGGATGGAGATTCTATATATGCCTGTGGAAACGTATAAGTGATGTTGTATATCGATCCACCCAACCAGTTTTTGGCCCTTCAAATAGTGGCATGATTAGGATAATCAGTGGTTATTAAAGCTTGATCAAGTCTAGCAGAGAGGGGAGCCCATTGCTGTTGAACTTTCCGTGGTAATACGTATAATCATATTAACGAAAATAACTAACAGTATAACATTCGTTTATCATAACAAACATTATAACATTCGTTTATCATATGCAAGTCATGTTTTCTTCATGGTAAAATAGCTTCATTAAACGCATTTAGAATTTGCGAAGTTAATAATTACTTGACAGAAAATGCTCGGAACATGCATCCTTAGGACATAATATATGTCTTATGGATGTTGTACAAAATATCTGGTAGAACCTAAAAGATGTTCAAAAATGCAATATTTATTGCGCTTTTTCGGATATGTGCGTGGTTATATGGGTCCTGATTTTGCTGAGTCGGTAAAGGCGTGGCTATAAAGCAACATCATGCTGGAGGTGGTTGGGTTCGATTCCCGGTCTGGTCTAGGTATTTTTCGTTAAGGAAAATCTCTCGACTCCCTGAGCATAGGGTATGACTGAATTTGTGACACAATCATACTAATGCAAAAATGGTACATTAATTAATAACAGTGAAAGTGCACTGAACACTAAGTTGAGAGCAAGCAATAAGTGAATTGCGAAAGCAATAAGCTTGAAACGTGAAGAAACAAAACAAGAAATGAAATTATGTTATTAACGTTAGAAAAAAAAAAAACTTAAGCTTTGTATAGAACATGCATTTTTAACATTGATATGACAAGTGATGTAAATTGGGATAATTGTCAGGATTTTTATACAGCACGTTATCATTTTTAAGTTTTATTAAGTTCTCTCAACAGATTGTTTTTGGCCATTTTTGTGAATTAGAAACTGATAGATTTTCAGGCACAGCTGCTTCAGCTCAGTAAAATAAGTAAGTCAAATGGATAGTCCACAAAGGGTCCTTCCATGAAATGGGCTCCTGAAGGGAGCCACCTACAGATTTATTTTTGTACAGATTTATAAGTAAAAATACAAGTTAGTAGCTGGCAAGTGAAAAATGTCTTAACATATCCCCGAGGAGCTCTGGTATCTTGTTGTTCGTGTTTGACAAAGTCCAATAAGGTCAGAGTGTTTGTTACTACCCAGGTAACCAATAAGCAGTTCCAAAGCATCTTTATGGCAGCCTATCAAGCAATTAAGTCGCCTTAAATGCTACATAAATGCCGCTTTTGGCCCAATATACGGCTACTTTACTGCAATGCTATGATAATGCTTCATTAAGGGGGGATATACAGTTAGAATGACCAAAAAATTCAATTTATTTTTTTTTGCATAAAAAGATAGGAAATTTCCCGTAGAATACGCTCCTGAAACACTTTTTTTGAAATTCGAACTCCAAGTGTTTTGTTTCATCGTTTTTCGAAGGCGCCTTTTTCGCGCGCAGCAGGTTTAAAGAGACGCTTGACCGAAAAGACATATTTTCAACGCGTTTTTCTCAAAACAGCACTGTCGGAGTTTATGCCGGTTATAACTCGAAAACTAATTATTCGATTAAGTTGAAACTTACAGGATTTGTTCATTAGAATATTACCTTTTATATGAATTAAAATTATTGTATTATTTCATTATTAAGTATGGAAAAATGTGATAAAATGGCAGTAAAAATTTGAATTTTTTCAAAAAAATGTCGCCACAAGTGCAATTTTTTTTAAAAACTTTTTTTTAAATTCATCTACTAACTGTAAATGTAACTAATTTAATGTTTTTGGGTAAGCTTGTTTCAGATCAAAACTGCGACCAGGAGAGCCGGAACAAGCAAAATACAACGACTTTTTCAACGCACTCTAACGGCCGCCATTTTGTGGAAAAAAATTTGAAAAAAATATTACTGTACACTACATACACTTATAATTATAAAAAAGTTCGATTGATTTGAGTAAAAACTTCCCCTTGAAACATAATTTTTAAAAATGAGTTCTTTTTCTCGTTCTAACTGTATATCCCCCCTTAATGCTATTTTGCATTTTGCAATGCTTATTACAGGCTACAGGCATTTACATAGCATTTAAAATCCAACTTTTTAACAGATAGCATTCAAGATGCTGATATAATGCTAGTATAAAGCTTGTAACATCTGAAATGCAGATTTAGGGTTGATTTACTGCATATGCTAATGCTTATTGGTAACCTGGGTAGACTAAATGCGGTTCAGAAGTTCTTGATGGTTTTTTACCAGGTTGTTTGAAACACAGACTTAGACTATTAGAGACAACTCATACTCGTTGGTTTTGTGGGTTTGACAGTTTATTCAATGCCACAGGAGATCACTTGTCCGGTTGTAGGTTCTTAAGTCCTGTGGTAAAGTTGGGCGTGTTTTAAAATGTAAATCAGGGTTGCCAAACGCTGAAAGAATAAGTCGGTGAGCGCTTCCTTTTGCCGAAGACTGTATGAATTCGTAAAGTGCTTTAAGAAGACGCATGTTTTTATGCCACTGCCATATGGGCCAGGAATTCAATCTAACAGGACACAATTATCAACTCCAAAACGAAACATTTCCGGCAGTTCATGTTTTGAGCATAGTTTCTTCCAATGATATGCTCGACCAATTAACATTAACAATTTTTCAAGAATTCATCTGTATATGGTTTGAATCCACGGTAATCTGTACATATGGAAAACACTAGCTTTTGAAATATATCAGACATGAGTGAAATATTTCATGTGAACAGAAGGTATGTTTAAAGGGTGATACGGTCAAAATTTGGTCAAGGGAAAACCGCGTGTAAATCGGTGAATTCGTTTATTTAAAAAATCAAATTAAATTTCTTTTTCAAGTTCAATTAGTATAAAATTCAGGAAAAATATTCAGTTAGGCTTCCGCTTTTCCAAATCCGAATTGCCGGGCCTTACGCTTGACCC
The DNA here is from genome assembly GCA_034211315.2 of Aedes japonicus. Lineage (NCBI taxonomy): Eukaryota > Metazoa > Arthropoda > Insecta > Diptera > Culicidae > Aedes > Aedes japonicus. The sequence continues at coordinate 73,644 of JASCZW010006101.1, forward strand.
CTGCCATCAGATTTTGTACAGCCACCTTGTCCACCTTCTTCGCCGCAGAAAGCCAGTTTGCCTTGAACTGCTGCTCGTCCTTAGCAGTTTTTTTGGTCTTCTTCAGGTTCCGCTTGACAATAGCCTAGTATTTCTCAATTGGGCGGAGCTCTGGCGTGTTGGGAGGGTTCTTGTCCTTGGGAACCACCTGCACGTTGTTGGCGGCGTACCACTCCATGGCCTTTTTACCGTAATGGCAAGATGCCAAATCCGGCCAAAACAGTACGGAACAACCGTGTTTCTTGAGGAAAGGCAGCAGACGTTTATTCAAACACTCTTTCACGTAAATTTCTTGGTTGACAGTCCCGGAAGCTATGAAAATGCTGCTTTTCAAGCCACAGGTACAGATGGCTTGCCAAACCAGATATTTCTTTGCGAACTTTGACAGTTTCGTGTGCTTGAAAATTTCTGCTACCTTTCCCCTTCCTTTTGCCGTATAAAACTCCTGTCCCGGAAGCTGCTTGTAGTCGGCTTTGACGTAGGTTTCGTCGTCCATTACCAAGCAGTCAAACTTCGTCAGCATCGTCGTGTACAGCCTCCGGGATCGCGCTTTGGCCGTCGTATTTTGTTTATCATCGCGATTTGGAGTCACTACCTTCTTGTAAGTCGATAGTCCGGCTCGTTTTTTGGCTCGATGCACGGTTGTAGACGATACACCCAGCTTATTTGCGGCATCTCGGAGAGATAGGTTAGGGTTTCGCTTGAAACTACCGGCAACTCTCTTTGTCGTCTCAGCGGCTTCCGGTTTTCGATTTCCCCCCGATCCAGACTTCCTGGCGGTCGACAAACGTTCCCCAAACACTTTAATTACATTTGTAACGGTTGATTTGGCAACTTTTAGCGATTTTGCCAACTTTGCGTGCGAGTAGCTCGGATTTTCGCGATGCGCGAGCAAAATTTTGATACGCTGCTCTTCTTGCTTGGACGGCATTTTGACAACTGAAGAGTGAATTCCAAAATCAAAATAGGAGCAACATTCTACACACACACACACACCTTCAAAATGAGGGGTGTTCAGGTTTTTTAAATGCAAAATTGAAAGAAATACGTCAAGTTGATATTGACCAAATTTTGACCGTATCACCCTTTAGTACTTTCTTCAGCGAAGGATTTAAAATGCCGATTAAAAACTGTATCGTTTAAGTGCGTTTGAGTTTAAGTATGCTCATTATGCAACTAATACTCATATTGACTTGAAACGACCCGAATTGTATTGCCATGGAAAGCAAAGGGTTAAAAGTACCGGATAAGAGCATCTGCTGCCTTCGTTCAACTTATAGAATCATATCGAATCTTGACTATGCTTATTTATATTCTCGCTTATAGCTTAAGGACTGGACCGGAAAAAATGAGACACACAAAAATTATCACCAAAAATTCATTTTAAATCGGATAATTCTCAAATTTTCAGGGACTAATTAACTATACACTAGCTATGTTTTGGCATAATTAATTTATTGAATTTCCTCCCCCAAGCTGAATGCTCGTACATTTCTCTTAACACTGCTCATGAGATCTTGGGCGAGGCTTTGTCCATCTTCCTTACACAATTTCTCTCAGTTTTTCTTCAAAGCTTCATCGGTTTTGAATGTTTTCCCGCTTTTCTTCAACTTCCTCTTCATTATTGCCCAAAACTTTTCGATCGGACGAAGTTCTGGTCTATTTGGCGGGTCCGCCTCCTTCGGGACCACATTAACGCCCTTCGCTTCGTACCAATCCATTACAGGCTTGGCGTAATGGCACGAAGCTAGATCCGGCCAGAATAGCGTGGGACCACGGTGAGAGCTGATGAAGGGCAACAAGCGTTTCTGCAAGCATTCCTCTCGATAAATCTGCCCGTTTATGGTGCCGGTTGTAACGAACGACTTGCTGTACCGTCCGCACTCGCAGACCGCGTGCCACAACAGGTACTTCTTCGCGAATCTTTCTCTTGCGGAACTTTTCCGGTACCTCCATGCGGGACGTACTGACATAAAACTCGAGGCCGGAGATTTGTCCGGTTTGGCACCATCCTAAAAACAGGTAACCCAGCCCACTTAATGGTCTACAGGACGAACCACTTCCACGAATTGACCTTTTTGGCCACGTCACGGGTGGAAAGGTTCGGGTTATTCTTAAAGTACTGCCTTATCTTCCGCGCCTTCTCTGGGCATTCCGTTTTCGGTTTTCGGCCGCTTCCAGCGCGCCGCTCGATGGTCTTTGTCTCCTGGAACATCTTCACAACGCGGGACACGGTGGAATGGTGGATTCCAAGCCTTTTGCCAATCCATAGCTCTTCTTGTTTCGAATGCATCTTAACCCTTATGTGATCGTCAAAAACAAACCCCTTAAGTGATCGACAGGGTACCCGGGTACCCACCAAATTCAAATGATTATAACTCTGGCTATTATTGACCGATTTTAATTCTTTTGGCACCGTTTGATTCCAAAACTCATTGGCTTTAGGGACATTATCAGCAATGACCATTTGAATTCATCTGGTTCCCGTAAATCCGAGTTACCGGGGCTGTGGTCCGGTACGGAGGCACTATTTGGAAACAACTATTAAATTTCCGGAAATGGATGTCAAAATCTATGGAATAATTCCAAGAAACCATTTCTATTCCATTGTGGGCAATATGCCGACTTGTTCCTGCAACGGCCATTCTGTAACAAGTTCCGGTGGGGCCTCGAGTGGCCATGAACATATTTGAAGAGAAACCCTGGCAATACGGGTATCAAAATTCATGAAATTTCGCCAGTAGGATATTTCTCAACATTTTGTATCCTAGAGGGTTTGAACTGTTTAGTGGAATACTTGTAACTATAAATTAGAAGAAAAATTAGTAATCTCCATTTAATTCCAACTACCTTTGCTTATCTTCGTCTACAATGTGCAGACTTCTTCAGTGTCTCGTACTAATAACTCGACTCGAGTTGGAATTAAATGGAGATTACTAATTTTTCTTCTAATTTATAGTTACAAGTATTCCACTAAACAGCTCAAACCCTCTAGGATTCATAATGGCAACCCAGCCGCCAGAGCCCAAATTCATCGGATTGAAGAAAATCATCGCCGCACTTAGGAAGGACGTAGCATTTCTGAAGAAATGCTTAAAATATAAAGTTGTACCAGTAAGTCATAGGATTAAAATACGAACATCGACACCCACCAACTGGCGAAATTTCATGAATTTTGATACCCATATTGACAGGGTTTTTACTGAAAATGTTCATGGCCACTCGAGGCCCCACGGGAACCAGTTCCGGATTGACCGGATCGAGAAAAAATCATCATATGGCCACTAAACGTTGAGAAATAGCCTACTGGCGAAATTTCATGAATTTTGATACCCATATTGCCAGGGGTTTCTACTGAAAATGTTCATGGCCACTCGAGGCCCCACAGGAACCTGTTACAGAATAGCCGTTCCAGGAACAAGTTCGCATATGTCCCACAATAGGATAGAAATAGTTTCTAGGAGTTATTCCTAACATTCTGACATCCATTCTTGTAAATTCAATAAATGTTCCGATATTGTGTCTCCGTACAGGAACACAGCCCCGGTAACCCGGATTTACGGGAACCAGATGAATTCAAATGGACATTGCCTATAATGTCCATAGAGCCAATAAGTTTTGGAATCTAACGGTGCCAAAATAATAATAATCGGTCAATAAAAGCCAGAGTTATGATCATATGAATTTGGTGGGTACCCGGGTACCCTATCGATCACTTAAGGGGTAAAAAAAATCGAGGTCCCCCCCTTCGGCACCCCTCGCTACCATACGAAATGTTTTTATGTAAAAAGATGCCTTCCAACTAAAATTAGGATGTCACTAAATTTCAGCTTCCTAGTTTAAAATAAACTATGAAATTTAGTAATGTAAAACATGAAAAGGTACCCGGGTACCCTGTCGATCACATAAGGGTTAAAAACTACTTGACAGATCGCGAAATTTTGCACACATAAACATAACATTTTGAACTAGTATTTCTCAAAATTTCATTAATTTTTACCCACGCGATAAAAAATTACATGATGAAGTTTGCAGAAGCAGATAATTTCTCATCTCCATGCGAAGCGCTAGGAGTGGACAGTAATTTCCCCCCTTGCCTACCCTGCATGGGGTAGTATGGCAAAGAGTTATGCGCCTGATCGGACACTGCCGTTCAAATGCCCTCCTCCCATTTTCAAACTTGTATCTTTCAATTTCAAAGCCTGCCGTTGCCCTATACGGAACTATCAATATACTTTCTCTTCATGTCTATTCGTTCTTGCAATAAATTACTGTCCACTCTTAGATGAGAAATTATCTGCTTCTGCAAACTTCATCAAAGGTCGTTACTTCCGGGCATGGGAGAATACAAAAAATAACAATCAAAGTGAAAAAATTACACCTAAAACAAAGTGTCGCATTTTTTCCGAGTCCAATCTTTACTCAGCGATTGGACGCTTACTGAAAGAATATTTAAGCAATCAGCTTATTAAAAGCTGAAAATGTAATCAGTGGAATTAGGACACGCATTCGACATAACGTACTGCGATCGATGGTCAGTGAGTTCCTGCCAGAATTAGCGATATTTGCGTTCGTTGCGAATTAAAGATTGTTTTGGGAAGAAAAATGCAGCAGACAAAAACAATCATCAAAAATACATTTTATGTCGGATATTTTTGAAATTCTCTGGGAATAGATTAACACATATTAGCTATGCTTTTGCAACGTTGGTTTATTCAACCTCTTTTCCTAGGCTAAATACCCGCACCTTGACCTTAACGCTACCCATCAAATCCTGTACAACAGTTACGGCATCTTTCTTAGAGAACGTCCATTAATTACGTCACTCAAAAAATGACTTGTTATTAACCGCCCCCTCCCCCGTTGACACGTTTTTTGCATGAACCTTCAAATAATTAATGGACCTTCCCTTACACACTTTTATCCACTCTTTCTTCACATCCTTGTCGTTTTTGAAGACCTTCCCTCTTTTCCGGAGCTTTACCATCATAATTGCGCAGAATTTTTCTATAGGGAAAATTCTGGCGAGTTTGACGGATATCCCTCCTTCGGAACAAAAACAACATCGTTGGCTTCGTACCACTCCACCACCGGTTTCGCATAATGGCACAACGCCAGATCCAGCCAAAACAGAGTGTCACCGTCGTGGGACCGGAGGAAAGGGCAGTAGTCACTTAGTAGTCGTTGATGGTGCTGATCGTTATGTACGGCTTGCTGAATTTGTCGCATCTTTAGATCGCTTACCACACCATATACTTCTTGGCAAATTTGTCGACCTCCTTCTTCTTGAACTTCTCCGGGACATCCAGAACTTAAGGCTCGAGACCTGCTTGGCGTCCGTTTTAAAGCACGTCTCGGCGTCCATTGTACAGGGTGTCTTACAATTGGTGTCACCAAACAAAAATGGGATTACTGCAAAATAAATTAACCAAATCATAGCATTTATTTTTCACTTGAAAGATACATGTTATAGAAATAAACTTTATTAATTCAATTCGAATCTCTTGCCCTTTTTCTTGACAACTTTGCACAAGGGCATTGAAAACCCTGCAGCTGTCACGCACAATTTCCTGAGGAATTTGGTCCCAAATATCAACCAAATGTTCTTGAATGAATCTAAAGTAAGCCAGTCCGTAAGGCCTATATGTTGAAGCATATAACCCCAAACAAAGTAGTCAAGTGGATTGAGATCCGGTGAAAATGCAGGCCATTTTTCGCTTGTGATGAAATCGGGCAAATTTTCCGCGCATCACGCTTGTGTTTTCTTTGCCTTGTGAGCTGGAGCTGAGTCCTGTTGAAAACAATATGGTGTATTACCATACAGCGTTGAAGTATGAGGAAGCAAATGGTTCTTCAAAATCTGCTCGATGTAATATTCAGTGTTGATTTTGACGTTAGGTCCTATGAAAAGGAGAGTGTGAAACGGTGCCCCATACCATGATTTTCGATACATTTTGATAGCGTTCTACAGCTAGTTTATCTCTCGTAATATTGGCAATACTTTTGCCGTACACACGATCATTTTGTTGATTATGGTGGTCCTGAAGGAGGAAGAGCTTTTCATCCGAAAATAGAATCTCGCACTCACCGTGTCGTACCAAAAGATATCTGCTTCTTTGGACCCTGGCCTGCTTTTGACGCACCGTCAACCCGTGAACCCGCTGTTTCTCGTACGGTTAACATTTCAGATCATGTCTGAGGAGCCTGTTCATTAAAGCAGGGGACAATTGAAGTTGTTCGCTAAATTTGCGGCCAGATACGGCCGGATTACGTCTTATTCGCTCCCTCACACATTTGATCTTTTTATTCGTTCTGGCAGTTCATCTGGCACCTCCTTTGTGTTGAATATAGACATTTCCAGTTTCCTTGAACCGTTTCAAGGTACGAAAAACAAAACCCTTACTCACTCCGAACTGCTTAAGGCTATTGAATATCTGACACGGTCTAAGCTTTTGCAAATGTAAAACTTGTTCCCGTATGGATTTCATGATAGCTTATAAATATAAACAAACGGAATCGCTTATTTATCTTCAGCGATAAGCTGTCAAAAGAATGCACTCAAAACTGGTATAATCAATTCCGCTGTTAAAATTACCCAGCTGAAATAAACCAACACTGAAAAAAGGTGACACCTATTGTGAGACACACTGTAGTTGGCTGCACCAACCACTCGCGGTACAGCTTCCTGGCGCGGGAATTGGCGTCTGGGTCTCCTTGAACGATTTTACTACACGGAACTCGGTCGACTTGTCGGTTCCCAACTGTTTCGAAATCCACCTGTGGGACTGGCCTGGATTTTCCACGACCGCGCCCATAAATTTTTGTCAACGCACTTATTGCTTGGAAACCATCTCAATAACCACTTGTCAGATTGTGACGAAATTTTGCACAAGTTAACCTTACTCTTTAAACTAGTCTTACCCAAGAATTTTACCCATCCAACCAAAAGACATATTTATCCTGCAGGACACCAGGAAACCGGATGCCCATGGAGGTTGTCAAGAACCCTCAAGTCTTGAAGAATTCAAATTGCACTCCTAGTAGCATTTTTCAAAAACTAGCTGAGTTCTCATTTCATTTTACATCTACATGGTCCTGGTAGACAGTTGTGGGCAGTTTTTAATTAATCCGGGTCTCCTGGGAATCAAGATAGTTCTTTATTGAGCTCTAAATAACGGTTGCTAGAAATCTAATAATAGATCATCCCGTGACCAGCTTGCTCATTTTTTTTAAACAAAATTGAGTAACTCATTGCCATCAACTATAATTTTCAGGGCTGTGAATTACATAATAAATAAAGTAAGATTTCGTATTATAAATGAAATCGTTCATTTTCAACTAACGAAGCTCTTTCTTCCTTCTTCAACGTATCATAGCGACCATCAGGAACAGGCACCAGTTTCCGTTCCCAGTATTTTTCACTTCGTTCATTTAATTATCCCCCCTGTAGCCCAAGAATAGAAAGCACAAAACTTAATCCGAGGAAGCAAAAACAAAACGGCAATAAACTTTTAATCTTCTAAGCCAAGCGGGAGAAGAATTAATTTTCCCCACCCTACTGGAGGTGGGCGACCGGTGCCATGGCTTCTTCAATCAGAAAAGACTTATTTTAGAAAAGAAATGACCTAACAATTTCCCAAGTGTGAGGAACAATTCTACGCACGTACAAATTTTGCGATAAATTTATGCTTCTAGGATTTTACGTTCCATTTGATGCTCCTTGTTTGCCTTCAATTTGGTGTACTCTGAGTTCCTTGACATCACTAAATATATTGATGGGGAGAAGGAACCAACAATCGATCCCACCACCTCCTTCAAGAACAACCCTAATAGCTATGCACATCCGGCGATAATCAGAGCAACCTTCGCTCGCTTCGTACCCGATAACAAGGAAAGCAATAAATTTCCATTCAATTAGTGACGCGGAATCTAATTTTCCTATTCCTATTCGGGATGAGGTTTTCTATTTTTTGTTCGGATTTATTGATTCACTTGGCGGAGGGTGATTCTTTGCTTTGCTAGTGTTTTGTATGAACGAAAAAAAAATAAAAAATACAAAATCAAATTCACAAACGTAGGTATTCATGAAACCCTCCCAGAACGAAAAAGTCTACCATTACAGAATAATCATGTTCGTTGAAGCGCATCTCGTTAGCACACGGCCTGAGAACAAATATGTACATAAAAAGACTGCGCGCACCAACCAACCAAGTGGGAGGAGTTGGCACATCTAATTATGCTTTCTAGGGTAGCACTTTTTTTTTCCTTCAATTTCTTTGCACCATGTGTCAGGTCGAAAGTCTGGACGGCATCTTTTTTTTCGATGTTTGCTTTCGGATCTACTTTCCTTTCATTTCTTCAGTAAGCGGATCGTCATGCACTTTTCACTTGAGTTACCATCCAAGAACCTCCGATGGGCGATAGGGGGTAGATGTGTGTGTGTGTGGATGTGTGCGTTTGTGTGCATGGAACTTTTTGGCCTCTCTATATGGTTCATTCCTTTCATAGCGTATATTTTTGCAACACCCAACGTGCCAGCATTAGCATTAACACGCTCCGGTTGGCACCTCGTTATCCAGGTAGATTATTCATACACACATAAGCTCTAGTTCCAGGGATGATGCTCGGTATGTTCAAGTTTCCAGTTTGTATCAATTTTGTTATATCAATTTTGTTTAACCTTCATTGGGTGTTAACATTATGTGACGAATAGAGTGTGTCTGTTCATATTGACCCGGCTTTCAAAGTCGTAGTCGTTCATAGTAGAAAGTTTATATGACCAAATGTTTAAGTCCTTGCAGTCAAAATGATTATTGGAGTCCCAATTTCTGGTTTCTGGTGAGTACTGCCCCTTTTTACCCAACTAGTCAAAAGGCATCTGTGTCGGAATATGGCATTTTTGCCACGATCCGAGAGGCGGCGACAGATACAAATTTGCATCGGAACATGCTCTTTGACGGCTCAAACTTTATGATTTTTCTATGAGTTAAATAAATTTCTTTAGAAAATTAGAAATGCGAAACTTGCCTTCCCACGACTTAAACTTCACGATTTTTCCTGAGTAGTCTAGCACTGAAACGGTCCAATGACCCTATTGGTCATTCCGGGACAATCTGAAGGCCCCGAGAGAATCGTTTTGGAGTGTACAAATACGGATTTTCATCGAAACATGCATTTCGACGGGCACAAAGTTTGTGTAAAAATTATATTTCTTGTCATGGGTTAAATCAGATAATTGCAGTAAAATAAACAATAAGCGCTTAGATGAGAACCTTTTGGCACCTAGGGCTGGTTACTGCTAAATTTGATTGCTTTTCTTTTGTTGTTCTCAAATCACATTGAAATATTCTGAAATGTCCTTACGTTCCTATAAATAAGTAAAAATGATAAACAAAGAAAGCTATGTCAATTGTTTTGCTGATTTTGGAAGCTCGCGAACTCGACTACTGACCTTGGTTAACGAAATTACCGAAATCTGGTAAATCTGATAATCTGCACAGTAATGGAGCTTCAAAATTCGTCAAAAATCAAAGAAAAACGGATCCAATTGACAAAGCTTTCTTTGTTATTTCTTATTTTTAATCATTTATGAGTAAAAACCATGTTTCGGCAAAAATCTTTATTTATCCTAAACGGAGTATCCGGATTGTTCCCGAATAGTCAATATAGGCATTGGGCGATTTAGAATTGGAGCTAGAAGTAGACATCTTGTGAAAAATTATGAACTTTGAGTTGTCGAAAAGCATATTCCGATCAAATTTTGTATCTGTCGCCGCCTCACGAATCGTGGCAAAACATGCCCTCTTTTTGCACAGATTTTATAAGGACATTCGAGTCAAAATGGGCAGTACTCACCTGAAACTGATAATTAGAAATCCAACAAGCATTTTGACAGCAAAGACTTTAAACTTTGGACTCATAGAGCTTCCGCAATGTGAGTTTGAAATCCGGGTCAATATGACCTGAAACACCTTATTCGTGACTGTTTTTACACAGCCCTTCAGAAATGTAAATAAATCGGTTCGATGCAAAAACGTAATTTTATATGGTTTAGGAACAGTCAAGAAAATTCAAACTTCTAGATGCATATGTTGGAAAGTTAGAGTTTTTTTGAATATCCTTTCCGGGCCATATTGACCCCGACACCTAAAGAAGGTTAAAGTTATAAAATCAAAATTCTACCTTGAGTCTTTACTTCAACCATGATTTGCAAAAAATTAACCAGCTAACAAGATCAGTAAGCAAGCTAAAGGGCGATACGGTCAAAATTTGGTCAATATCAACTTGACGTATTTCTTTCAATTTTGCATTTAAAAAACCTGAACACCCCTCATTTTGAAGGTGTGTGTGTAGAATGTTGCTCCTATTTTGATTTTGGAATTCACTCTTCAGTTGTCAAAATGCCGTCCAAGCAAGAAGAGCAGCGTATCAAAATTTTGCTCGCGCATCGCGAAAATCCGAGCTACTCGCACGCAAAGTTGGCAAAATCGCTAAAAGTTGCCAAATCAACCGTTACAAATGTAATTAAAGTGTTTGGGGAACGTTTGTCGACAGCCAGAAGTCTGGATCGGGGAAATCGAAAACCGGAAGCCGCTGAGACGACAAAGAGAGTTGCCGGTAGTTTCAAGCGAAACCTAACCTATCTCTCCGAGATGCCGCAAATAAGCTGGGTGTATCGTCTACAACCGTGCATCGAGCCAAAAACGAGCCGGACTATCGACTTACAAGAAGGTAGTGACTCCAAATCGCGATGATAAACAGAATACGACGGCCAAAGCGCGATCCCGGAGGCTGTACACGACGATGCTGACGAAGTTTGACTGCGTGGTAATGGACGACGAAACCTACGTCAAAGCCGACTACAAGCAGCTTCCGGGACAGGAGTTTTATACGGCAAAAGGAAGGGAAAGGTAGCAGATATTTTCAAGCACACGAAACTGTCAAAGTTCGCAAAGAAATATCTGGTTTGGCAAACCATCCTGTACCTGTGGCTGAAAAGCAGCATTTTCATAGCTTCCGGGACTGTCAACCAAGAAATTTACGTGAAGAGTGTTTGAATAAACGTCTGCTGCCTTTCCTGAAGAAACACGGTTGTTCCGTACTGTTTTGGCTGGATTTGGCATCTTGACATTACGGTAAAAGGCCTATGGAGTGGTACGCCGCCAACAACGTGCAGGTAGCAACCCAGCACCGAACCCTCCCAACACGCCAGAGCTCCGCCCAACTGATGAAATACTGGGCTATTGTCAAGGCCTGAATACCTGAAACGAAGAACGCAAAGCAAAATCTTGCAGTAAGTGAACGATGGCAGGCAGTTCCCAATGAGCACCAACTGGCATTTCTCCGTTTTCAGCTTGAAAAGAATGATCGTCGATTTCAGTCTACCAAGACGTACACCGGTCTACTGACAAAAGTCCATGACTGGCCATTCTGGGGCTCTGATGACGATCGTTTTGGAGGGTACAAATACGGATTTTCATCGAAACATGCCTTTCGACGGGCACAAACATCTTGATTTTGTGTAAAAAATGAATTTCTTGTCATGGGTTAAATCAGATGATTTCAGTAAAATAAACAATAATTAGCCAAGATGAGACCTTGTGGCACCTAGGGCTCATTACTGGTAAATTTATTTGCTTTCCTATTGTAGTTTTCAACTCAAATTGAAATATTCTCGTCCTAACGTTCTTAGGTTAAAATGATATACAAAGAAAACTATGTCAATTGGATTTGTTTTGCTTAATTTGGAAGCTCATGGACTCGACGACTCGAACGACGAAGTAACCGGAATCTGGTAAATCTGATAATCGGCACGGTAATGGAGCTTCCAAATTCGTTAGCTTCAGAACTCACTTCACTTCCTCTTATATTCTTGAATAATTTATAAACATCTTTGCGCGGAGAGGCTCAAGATCAACAAAATAGTGCGAATCCCATGTGAATTTTTCTGGAAGATTGAATAGAAGCTGTTTCAACTACCGCACGGCTCTGTGAACGAAGATATGGCTGATTTTATCCCACTTCCCCTTACATTATTGAATCATTGATATCATTACTCGGAGTCGCTCAAGATCAACAAAATAGTACTAATCAATGTTAAATTTCCTGGAAAACCGAATAGAAGCTGTTTTAATGATTTTTCATTGGTAGTGACGAACCTCTTAGAGTAGGATAATGATTTTGAAGAGCATGACGATAACGAGAATTTAACAACATCTCTAGATCAGAGAGGGGTAATTAGTTTTAATAATCTTAATTTATCGACTAACTCGAATGAGCAAACACTTCCACCTAAAACACAATTAAGTACCGAAATTATAGTTTATTGCCAAAACTTTAACCGTATGAAATGTGCGGTTAAAATTCAAGAAATTCATAATAAAATTTTGGGTTGCTCATTCCCAATAATAATGGCAACTGAAACCAGTTGGGACCAAAGCGTTAGTAGTGAAGAAGTCTTCGGAAATTCTTATAATGTTATTAGAAATGATCGCAATTTTGAAATTTCGGAAAAGAAGTCAGGTGATGGTGTTTTAATAGCTATTTCTACCAATTTTAATTCAGAAATTATCGATACATCAAGAGTTATGGAATTTGAACATGAATGGATGAAAGTACACATGACAGGTGAAACACATGTATTTGCCTCAGTGTATTTCCCCCCAAACGACGATCGTAAAGAAGTATACGAACATTTTTTTCACATTGCAGACGTTATTATGTCTGAGCTTCCCCCAGAAGTGAAAGTTCACATATATGGAGATTTTAATCAACGTAGTGCTGAATTCATTTTAGATACCGAAAATTAGTGCATCCTTCTACCAGTCGTCTACATTGCAGTTTATTTTCGACAAAAATGCAGGTTTAGGGCTCAACCAAGTTAATCATGTAAAAAACCAGCAAAATTGCTATTTAGATTTTTTATTAACAAATATTGAGGAAAATTTTTGTGTAGCAGAATCACTTTTTCCATTATGAAAAAATCAAGCTTTTCACACAGCAATTGAGTTTTTTATTATTTATACACGAATACAAAAGACTCGACGACTTCGTATATGAACAGGTCTTCCAATATCATTTAGCAAATTATGGTATCATAAGAAACAAACTTATCAGAATTGATTGGCAAACCATTTTTAAGAACGAAGGAAATATTGAGACTTCTCTTGAAGTTTTTTTATAAATTATTGTTTGAAATAATATTTGAAGAAGTACCACTCAAAAGAATAAGGCGACAAGGTAAGTCAAACCTGCCAGTTTGGTATAATAAACAAATAAAAAAATTGAAAAATCGGAAGCAAAAAGCACACAAAATATACAAAAGAGATGGTAACAGCAATAACCTGGCAAACTACTTGAGTATTTGTGATGAACTGAATCTAACCATAAAAAGTGCATTTGATGAGCACAATGCAAAAACTGAACTTGAAATTAAGTCTTTCCCAAAAAAAATTTCAATTATGTTAAAACTAAATTGAAATCTGACAACTTCCCATCTAGAATGCATTTTAACTCAATTGTTGGTAATAACGCGAAAGAAATTTGCAATCTATTTGCAACAGTCTTTCAAGAAATATATACCACATTTACTGAAGAAGATCACGATTATGAATATTTCAATTTCTTTCCAGGATTTTCAAGGGACATTGGAGTTAGTTAAGTCGAATTTCAAGACATATTTCAGGTTTTGAATAATTTTGACGTTTCTAAAGGTTTTTTCTGGCCCTGATGGAATACCACCAGTATTTATGAAAACCTTAGCATTGGAACTTACAGCACCTTTATTTTGGATATTTAATATGTCATTGAAATCTGGGATCTTCCCCAAACTATGGAAAAGTTCCTACCTAGTAACTATTTTTAAAAGTGGGAAAAAAATCTGACATACGTAACTATCGTAGAATTGCCATTTTATCTTGTATTCCTAAACTTTTTGCAGCAATTATTAATGAAAAATTGTTCACTCAAATCAAAAACCGAATGACTACAAAGCAACATGGATTTTTCAAAGGAAAATCAACTAGCACAAATTTACTGGAATTCGTTAACTACTCTCTGATAGCAATGGACAATGGTAACCATGTAAAAGCTCTTTATACAGACTTCAGCAAAGCTTGTGATCGCATTGACATACCCATGCTTCTTTTTAAATTGCAAAAAATGGGAATTGAGCCAGTAATTCTCAAATGGATCGAATCCTACCTCACTAACCGTCAACAAATAGTAAGATTCAAAGGGAAGTCGACTCTGGAGTCCCCCAAGGCTCTCATTTAGGCCCCCTCTTATTTATTTTATTTGTAAATGACGTTTCCTTTATTCTTAAAAACATTAAATTTCTTGTTTATGCTGATGATATGAAACTATTTTTAGAAATAAGAAATAAAGAAGATATCATTACATTCCAGCAAGAAACAAACGTTTTCTATGTCTGGTGTAACAAAAGTCTTTTACAGCTAAACGTAAAAAAATGTAATTCGATAACTTTTATTAGGAAACGAAGTACCCTAGACGTAACAATTAATTTAGGGAATCAGCCAGTTGAAAAGTGTAAAAAAGTAAGGGACTTAGGAGTTATCTTGGATTCCAAACTTACATCCATTGAACATTACAATACTATCATCAACAGAGCAAATGATATGCTTGGATTTATAAAACGTTTTTGTTACAATGTTCATGACCCGTACACAAAAAAAAAACATTGTACATTGCATATGGGAGGTCAATACTGGAATATTGTAGCCTAGTTTAGTTACCCTTTTCAGTCATACAAGAAGAACGAATAGAATCGGCACAGAAGCAGTTTTTACTATTTGTCCTTCGTAAATTAGGTTGGACAAGGTTACCTCTTCCCTCTTATAAAGCACGCTGTGTGCTTATCAGCATCCGATCATTAAAAGAGCGCCGTGAATTTGCATTAGTTTCATTCGTAAATGATATTGTTGCGCAACGCGTTGACTCAGTAGAACTTTTAGCAAAATTTAATTTTTACATTCCGTCCCGACAATTACGAAATAGAAATATATTTACTACAAGCCATCATCGCACAAATTACGCCAAATTTAGGCCTCTTAATCAGATGATGGCAACGTACAATAAGCACGGAGAAAATATTGACTTCACTATGACTAAAACAAAATTGAAGCAATACTTCAATGCAATTAGATAACCTAAACATTAAAAATATAAACCTGATATGTTAGTTTTTCTAAGGCATACTATATATTGAAGAAGTGTAACATAAAATTGTAAATACCATTGTAACAAAACGGTCTACTACTGATTGGCGACAAATAAAATAAAATAAAATAAATAACTACCACAAGGCTCTATGAACGAAGATATTGCTGGTTTAACCCCACTTCCCCTTGTATTCTTGAACAATTTATAGTCCTGCAGGACTCGGCGTCAGCTCACAAAGCGAAGAAAACCCAACTCTGGATTGCGGAACATATTCCAGGGTTCATTGTGAGCTCGGAGTAGCCAGCGAGTTCACCGGACCTGAGCCCTATGGACTTCACTGTCTGGAGTATGTTGGAGGCCGAAGCCTGCTCTAAAAAACACGAAGGTGTAGAAGTTCTGAAGCGACATCTGGCGGCAGCCTGGGATAAAATACCACAAGAGCATCTGCGGGCCTTGTACGCTGTGTTCCTCGATTGTCTGCGGCGAATGATTAAAATCAACGGTGAATAAGTTCAACTTGACCAGTGAATTTTAATAAAGCGGTTTGGTTCATGTAGAGTTGAATAAGTTTGAAATAAAATGTTTTTGTTTTGATCGATTTATCTGTTTGTTTCGATGTAGCACATCAATTGCCGGACTCTGTACTTCACTAGAGTTGAGGTGAAGAATTTGAATTTAAATTGGATTTGGATTGGATTTGGATTGGATTTGGATTGGATTTGGATTGGATTTGGATTGGATTTGGATTGGATTTGGATTGGATTTGGATTGGATTTGGATTGGATTTGGATTGGATTTGGATTGGATTTGGATTGGTTTTGGATTGGATTTGGATTGGATTTGGATTGGATTTGGATTGGATTTGGATTGGATTTGGATTGGATTTGGATTGGATTTGGATTGGATTTGGATTGGATTTGGATTGGATTTGGATTGGATTTGGATTGGATTTGGATTGGATTTGGATTGGATTTGGATTGGATTTGGATTGGATTTGGATTGGATTTAGATTTTTCAGCAATATCTGGTACAAAACCAACTATGTTCTCTATAGAAATCGATGAGTAGAATATTTCCGGTCGATTGGTGCATTGTTTTTGAAAATATTTGAAGAAACACCTGAGATATTAATGTTCAAAAACTGACCACTTTTCGTGACGATAGCAATTCGATGTGTTTTTGTATGCAAATGTACCACGGTAGAGAAAACAAAGACATAGTCCAACGCAAAACAAATTATGTGTGAGAAGTCTTCTACTAACCTCAGTGAACGATTTATGAAACAGTCCATGAAAAAATTACTTCCAACAAGGCTTCAGAGTTGATCATCAGCATAGGTTCCAGATACTTACGACAGAATATGTCAAATAGCACCAACTAACACCCAGAAAAATATCACGTGGGATGATTAATATGCAATATAATAGTGGCAAAGTTTATTCCTGAGCCGTGAACATTTGATGAGAAAGTTCGCGATTTGCAATAAAGATTGCTCTCTCAAGACGAAGATCCTGCTTTATACTGTACGCACGCTCCTTTTGACTAAATTCTACATCGACTCACTTTCGTCAGTCTGAATCACATTGAAAATAATTTAAAAATTGAGACGGAAGGAGTGTTCGTGTGGTATTTGTATGGGACTTGATGCTTCATGGCAATAACTATTAGGTTTACATCTTGTTTGGTCTTCCAGCAGATGTCGTAAATATGTTGTCCTGCTTTGATAGAACCAGAACACTGCAAATTTCGTTGACAAAAATCAGTTTTCCGGTTTTCCTACGAGGACATACGTTACAGTTATTACTGCATTCAATTCTGAATACAATTGTATACAATCTCCAATAGTTTATTTCCAGCCCCATGTAAACTGAAGGTTATTTGGTTATTTGAAATTACTCATATGGCTGAAAGCTTCAACGTTGATTAACTTTTTAGACCGTACCTATCTGTTTGTTTACGAAATGTTTACTGAGTTATTCGATACCAGTTTTAACACCAATGCGACCAGAAATTGTTTGTGGCATTTTAATCTGAGGATAATATTGCAGTTCATGGCAAGTCCGTCGTACCTTACCTTCAGACCAAGGCCGGCTGGTCTCTGTTGTATACAAAAGTTGCACTTCCCCAGCAACTCAGTCTGCGAAGAGTCCTATATGATCGATCCACCTTGCTCGTTGTGCACCTCTTCTTCTTGTGCCCATTGGATCGTTATCGATAACCATTTTAACAGGGCTGTCATCCGACTTTTTTACGACATGTCCAGCTCACCGTAGTCAACCGATTTTAGCGGTGTGTACGATGAGAAGTTCTCCCAGCAACTAATGCAACTCCTCCACATAGCAAATCCGTCCAATAGCACAATTCAGCAAGTCATGACAAGTGTGTCTTATCTTTGAGGCGTACCATTGCTTCTTATGCACAGAAAAATTACAGACCCGTCAAATTTCCTCTCGTTCAATTTCAAGTCAAAGCAGGCGAGTACGATGAAATTGTTTGCAATTTTTCATACAATCTGATGCAATCTGATTTGAACGATATCTGGTTTAGCTTCACATGGAATATCCCGTGAATTTATGTGTGCATAATATAACGCATACATTAACATGTTTCTTTCGAACCAGTTTTGTTAATTTTCAAGCTTTTTCAGCAGTGGCTTTTAGAGTTTATTTGGAATTAACTTGAAATAACCTAGCATTTGTAAAAAAAACGCAAATGTGTTTGACATGCATTGAGTTGGAGCATACCACCAATATGAAGATTGCACTAAAAAAACCGGCAGACAAAAATGATCACCAAAAATTCATTTTAAGAAGGAACGCTACCCATCAAATCCTGTGTAACACATGCGCCTGCCACACCACGTACTTCTTGGCAAATTTTCCAACGTTCTTCTTCCGGAGCTGGTCCGGAACATCCTGGAGGGACTTGTCGACGAAAAACTCCAGCAGGCCAGGAATCTGCTTGGCGTCCGCTTTAATCTACAGATAAGACGCACCAACCATTACAGCCTACTGGCGCGGGATTTGGCCACGGTATTCTGTTTATCGGTTCGGATAGGCGCCTTCCTTACCTTGAAGACTTGAAGTCCGGCCCGCTTCATATTCTGCTGGGTGAACCATATGGATGAATTGACCTTCTTGGCCAAGTCCCGAATAGAATGATTCGAATGGAGTTTGAAGTATTCCTTCACCTTCTTTGCTTTTCTTCTATTGTCAGCTCGCCGCTGGGTCATCTGAGTCTCCTTGAACGATTCTACCACACGGGACACGGTCGAACTGTCGATTCCCAACTGGTTCGCGAGCCTGGATTTTCCACAACCACGCCCATATTTTTGTGTCAAAGCACTTCTTGCTTGGAAGCAGACAGATTGTCACGAAATTTTGAACACTAGTCTAACCCAAAATTTTATAAATCGACAAAAGTAACAATGAGTAAATCTCTTCTCTGCCATTCTTTTTCGTTAAATATAGCGCCAAAAAACATTCTATGGTTCGAAAGATGTTGGTAGGTTCTGGCTAGAATATTATGCAAATAGTAAACGAAAAACGTAACCGCTATTATTTAGTTACTATAAACGAAAAAATATACAAAGCTTTTACAATAACTATGGTCGATTTAAAATGAGATACTATAGCTCATGCTTTTTTCAATTGTATCGAAAGAATATTAAATTTTCAATAACTCTACTCGAAAAAACAGCATATTCATCATCCGCTCAAGCAATTTATTTCCCGCGAACTTAAAAGAAAAATTCCTCATACTGTTCTACATTATTACCTTGCCATCCCTAGATTCACTTTCTACCCACAAATAACACCCGGAGGGTTGTCAGTCAGACCGGAGCAGAAAAAAAAATCGTCACACTCGAACTGCTTTTTGCTGCCATTTTATTTTTTTTCTCTCGCTGAACTCTCCTATTGCTTTTCACTAACTCCAGCCTCGGTGCTTTCTTCCGTTTTGCACTTCCCCATACATTTTTTTTTCGGTGGTTACAGCCAACTGAAAATTTGCACCACACGGTACTAGAAATGCCATACAGATTCCACTTACCGAGCGTTCGCCTAGGTTGCAGCGCAGGAATGGGCGGTTAATGGTTTTAGCTTTTAACCGACGAATCATGAATGGAGAAGGAAAAAAAAAACTTATGGGTACCTACTATTCCAGCGTCGCTTCGTGGGTTTGTTCTTGATTTCGGATGCTTTTCAGACCGGGAACGGAGTGGTCCTTTCGCGCCATAGGTGGTAAATAATTTGCAGCAAATGAGAAAGTGCAGTGTTGTTGTTATTATTTTTGGTATTATCGAAAACGGAGGAAAGGAATAAAATGTGGTCGGGGCCTACTGCTTACTGCGATGTTGAACGAATTTGGCAGAGGGGTAAAAACATTGAATGGTGGTTCGGAGCAGCATGCCACGTGTCAAAACTATGTTGTTCACTATATTACAGTTCAAATTGATCAATAGTAAAGTTTTGCAGGTTGGTTTAAAATCTCTACTTCTGTGTACAAATATGATTAAGACTTTATTTATAACTTTTGAATTCTATATTTATTCTTCTAAATCTAATTCTGTTAAAACAAATCACCCTCCTCTCCTTCCCCCGTCAGGATTCAATGCAACCATGCCAACGCCTTTTCCAATTTTTTCCAATTTTTTTTTATTCGTCTTCAGAATGGCCACCACTTCCTTTTTAGGAGGCACAAAATGTCTTCTAAAATGGTGTTCAATGATTATATTTGAAATTCCAATAATATCAGCAACATGCTCAACATTGGCGGAGCTAGACAATTCGTCTGGAGGGGGCCTGGAGGGGGCCTGCCCGAAGGATTTATTTTCGTGTATGGGAATATTGAAAATAGCGATGAAAGTAGCGTAATTGTTTGGGACATGTTATTTTTATTGAAGAATCAGAACAGGTTCAATCTAATAATCAGGTCTAATCTGCCCCTCGGTGAGTCGAGATGCCTTTAGAGAATCGAGTGTGGTGAATATATATATATATATATATATATATATATATATATATATATATATATATATATATATATATATATATATATATATATATATATATATATATATATATGAATATAAATGTCTTCAAAATTGTGTCAGTTTATACTGATTCCTTCACAAATCCGAAAATTTATGAGTTATATAGAGCTAAATTTCTAAAGAGAGTTCAAAAAATTTGAAGGAGAATTTCGAAGATTATCTCATCAAAAACCTACTGAGAACTTCACGGCAGTTCAAAAGAAACATCCATGGGTAATTTGAGGTTAAACTTAAGAATTGGATTGACATCGACAGTATTCCAGGGCATCGAAATTCTATGGAAATTTTTCGATTTATTTGAAGATACGGAAAAAGAATGTAAACAACTATAGTATAGGCGAAATTAATAAATGCATCTACCGTTTTGAATTACAAATTTTGAATTGACAAAAATTTAATTTTTAAATTATTTAAAATTGAAAAGTTCTACAAGAATGCATTCTTCGGAAAAATTATTCATTTTTTTTTTATTTTTGTATTGTGTGAAGAAAAATATATGTTTTTCAAATTTTCTAAGATGGTAGATCAATGTTATTTTAAAAACTGTTTTTCAAAATTTATGAACTCAACACAGTTTTAAATTCAGCTCAATCCATCTTTTGAGTGCTGACATAGAAAATGTCAAATATGACAATTTTGTGTGAAAAGCTGTAGAATATTTTCGCCATTAAAAACCCAAAATAGCCAACACCAATAACGTTATAAAAGAAACTTTTGATTAAAAACTTTTGATTGAACCTTAAGAATCAATTTGAGCCAACTGTTATAAAAAATGTGAAGGGAATTTTTACAAAAATTTCCAAGGAAATATTGACAAGCGTTTTAAAAAAATAATCAGAACTCTGTCTCTGCTAAGTGAATGCAGATGAGAACGCACTGTTTTTATAAGCTCCTACAATTCTTAGACAATTAAAAATATTTTTTTCGACGAGTCCTGCATTCCGGCATCACTTAATTATTTTTTTTTTAATATTTGCAGAAAAGAATCGATAAATAATAATTTCAACAGGTTAAAAATATTCTCAATGAGAGTAAGCCACACGTGCGGCAAGATTTCCCCTTATATTTTTTAGGGATTACAAAATATGAAAACTTCGATAAACTTTGTTATCACCAAGTTCAAGAATTTTTTTTTCTCTTGATTATCGAGATTTTCAGCCTCGGGCTGGTTCATCTTCCGTCGTAGTCAGTCAAACACGACTTTTGGGCATTTTCGTAACTTCTCCGGGGGTGAGATTCGAACTCGTGACTTAGGCGTGAGAGGTATGGATGCTAACCAATACGCCGGGGTCGCCTCCCAAGAAATTTAAATACATAAAATATCATGAACATTGATGTTTATTTTATTTCATTAGTAGCGTTGTAAGCAGAGTATGTACTGAGTTTTTTTTCCTGTGTGGAGCTGCATCACAGCTTGTTTGTTAAGGCTGGACCCTTTCCCAACATTCCCCATTACTAGGACGAATACCATGGTCACACTAGCATATATCGACCGCGTGAACACCATTTGAAGTATTCGATATTTTGTCTTCGTATTTCACAAAAGATGTAGAATTTTCCATGTCCATGTTTCATTCCTTGGGATGGCTACTATCCCTGCAATATTGCACCCAATAACTTTGAATCAATTTCTAATAAAAGATAACTTAGTAGACTGTTATATAATTACTTTCAACACTTCCTGGAAACGAGGTTCAAAATACTGTCTATGCTGACAGTGCTGAAGTCTCCTCCAGAAATGACTCTAAAATTACAATATGCATTTCATCAATACTGTGTTGTGAATAGTTCAATTGATACTATTACCTTTTGGGGATGACCTGTGTCCATTTGGCTGATGCAAATTTCGAAATGTTTGCTCCCCTGAGCTTAATCGATGCAATTTGGATCCTGAGAGTCCCCAAAACATGAAAGTGATCAAAAAAATAAGTAAAGGGAATTAATCAATCAACTTTTAACAAAAAACACCGCAATATACTAGTTTTGTACACATGCCTGCTAGTGCATTCCTATGTGGGCCCTTTGCGTCCTGATTTCGATTTTGATCTGGTAATCTCTTATACCCCGAACGATATCTAGGTTCATAGGCGTAGCCAGCGAGAGCGCAGGTGAGGGTGACTGCTTCCCTGCCTCTGTGAAATGGATTCTAAAATGGAATCTCCCGAAAAAATAGTCATTCCGGGAAATGGTGTCTGGAAAATGGCGTCTGGAAAATGGCCTTTGGGAAATGGCCTCTGGAAAGTTACCTCTGGGAAATTATCTCTTAGAAATTCTCTCTGGGAAAATACGGGAAAGCAATAATTTCCCGAAAAAAAAAAAGATCAATTCACAAAAATGGCGTCTTTTAAATGGGCTCTAATAAATGGTTTCAGAAAAATAATTATTTCCCGTAAAAAAGAAGAACACATTTCTACTCTGGAAAATTGGTCAATCCGAGAAATGACCTCTGGGAAAAGGATTTCTGGAAATGGCGTTGTATCAGAAAAATAGTTCCCGGAAAAAATTAGGACAGATATCCGCTCTGAAAAATAGTCATTCCAAAAAATGGCTTCTGACACATTTTTCCCGGGAAATGACCTCTGGGTAAAGACCCCCAGAAAATGATTTCAGTTAATCATTTTCCAAAAAAACGAGAACAGAGATCCGTTTAGGAAAATTATTCATTCCGGGAAGTGGCCTCTGGGACATGGCCTTTGAAAAATAGCCTCTTTAAAATTGCCATGAGAAATGAATTCCGGGAAATACTTTTCCACGAAAAAGTGTAAAACTCAATACCAATATGCAATAGTTTAGAATTTGGATGGACACAAATCTAGCTTTAAAAAGACGCAAACTCTCAAGCAATGTTGATGTAATGTTGATATATCGGAGTTCTCATGGATTTTATGGTCGCTAACTATGGTCGTACACTTTCTAAGAGATTATTAGGGAAAAATTCTGGGGGGGGGGGCCTACAGAATTCTGGAGGGGGCCTGGCCCCCTAGGCACCCCCAGTAGTTACGCCAATGATGCTCAAATAACCTCTCTTTTATTTGTATTAATGTCCCTTTTTTTCTCACGGAAAATTTACCAAATTTCCGTAAAACTGGGAACAACTCATAAATTAAGTTGTTCAAATTTTTACTAAAATTGAGTAATTTTTCCGTGAGAAAAAAAGGGACAGTGATACAAATGAAAGAGTGGCTGATTTGAGCATGAAGCTCTCTAAAAGTCAATCCATTTTGCCGCACCTATTCTTTGATTTTGTTGACGTGTATAGCTCAGTTCTTGGTCGTTTTTTATATGGTTCGTCATCAACGCGTACTCAACCTTCTTTGGACAATTTGTGCCAATCAAAAACACATGCTTTTGACACTGACCTCACTCCAAAAGCCTTCTGCAACATTCTACACGTTTCGGCGGCCGGTATTTCACTTCGCGCGCAAAATTGAGTGCTACTTTTTCGTTGAATAATTTCAGACAGTATACAAATCAAAGAGACAACTTTTATTTGTTTGCAGCCACAAGCACAATTACTACACCAATGAACCGATTGACGTCAAGTTTTACCCACATGTCAATAACAGTGCGTTCACATTAATATTAAAACATATGTCAGAATCGATAAACTAGGAAAGTTCGAATTGAAAAGTCTTACTCATACTTGTACACGGTAGTATGCAATGGAACTATCATTCTTTGAGTCCTCTAAAATCAGAATCGATGCACTGAAAGTTAATTTTAGTTCATATTACAAAATCGAAGGTAATACTCACAAATCCATTCGTTGTTTTCTGCAAAGAAACTGATTTGTTCTTTTTATGAAGATACATTCGTAATTAATGGCACACGCGCAACTGTCAAAAGCACGAAGCTTTTATTGACACAGAAAGAACATTCGTACATTGTACGAAAACAATACAAAGAGCTACGAAGATTTGGTCACAAAATAAAAAGAAACGTCTCTCTGGTGGTTGCATGAAGGACTGACAGATCTACTTTATCGACTCAAAATTTAATTGACAAAAAATGAGTGGGGTTGTGTACAAGACACGACCGGTTGACGTAGACTACGTTAAACCAAGTGATGCATTATAATGTCAGGGAAATTAGCGTTAAAAGGGTTTCAATTATTCGTGCGAGGTCGCTTACCCTTACCGATAGAAGCAGTTTAAGTCACAATATGACGGGTGCTGCTCTTATGGGACATTAGACCAGCGTTTTGAAGCCAGTAAGTAAGAAAATTCTATTGTACGCTCTTGAGATATTATTTAGTGGCCCTGAAGTTTTATGAAGTCAGTATGTAAGAAAATTCTCTTGTACACTCTTATAACTCTTTGGTGGCCCTGAAAAGGGCCTTTGGTTTAAATGATGACACGGTCACGGTTTCACGTTTTACTATGGACTATCTTTAAGGCCTAGAAGATAGTTAAGGATCTGTTAGGGAATATAAAATTATTTAATTAATGATAGTTTTGCTCATTCTTATAATCATAATCACTTAACATTACTAAATGTTTATTCGTATGTCATACTGTGCCTGAATGGCCTGCATCTTGGAATTCTCACCATCACCGGAACCATCAACAATGTTTTGCATCGTTTGGGGGATTTCAGTAACGACAGGCAGCGGAGGAAATTCTATAATACGCACATACAAACATATATTTTGACTGATACCTTGTCTCCTTTTCAACATTCACCCTTTAACTACCATACCATTCGGATCATTTGTATACAATCTGAGTTGTAGTATGCCTTTGCATAATTCAACTTCAAAGAATCAAAGATTTGCAATTTATGCAATTCTGGATTTCAAGGGTAATAATAAACATTGAAATACTCTAGAATTCAAATTACGATAATATTCGTTATTAGAAAATATCAGACAGGTTTATTTATTTGACGTCAAACAAAGTAGACCAATACAAACTACATAGATAATTACATGTTTACTTCCTTAAACTGAACTTAAATGCTATCTTGTGTTAATTCGCTGATTTTTTAAATATTTTTGCAATTTTTTCTTAGAATGATTAAAGTCGCACATTTCACTATACTGATTATAGAGAGTCATCATGCTGTTCAGCGGTCCAAATTTAGCATAATCAGTACGGTGACGATCAGCCGCAAATAGATTACGATTACGTAATTGTCGAGTTGGAGCATAAAAATTCAGCTTTGATAAAAGATCAGTTGAGTCAATGCGATGTGATACCAAATCGTTTACAAACAAAACTTTTGCAAAATCCCTACGTTCTTTCAAAGTTTGAATATTGATCAGCATACAACGTGCCTCATATGCTGGTAGTGGTAAAGCTGTCCATCCTAGCCTGCGTAGTGCATATAATAAAAACTGTTTTTGAATTGACTCTATTCTTTCTTCATGTTTTTTATATAGGGGGACCAAACAATACTACAATATTCTAATATTGACCGCACATAAGCAACATAAAGAGTTTTAATTGTATAAGGATCTTGAAAGTGGTATCCAAAACGTTTTATAAAATTAAGCATATTGCCTGCTCTATGGATTATCGTGTTATAATGATCTACAAATGTAAGTTTTGAGTCTAGAATAATCCTAAGTCTCTTATCTTATCGCATTTTTGGACAATTTCATTTCCTAATATGACTTGAACATTTGGTGTGCTTTGTTTTCTGCTGTACGTAATAAGATTACATTTATTAACATTTAGTTTCAATAGACTTTTGCAGCACCATGTATGGAAGATTTGAATTTCATTACGAAATACATTAATGTCATTATCGTTCTTAATTTCTAGGTACAGCTTTATGTCATCCGCATATATGAGAAAATTAAGTTTTTTTAAAATAAGTGATATGTCATTGACGTATAAGATGAAAAGAAGAGGTCCTAAATGTGAACCTTGAGGAACCCCCGATGTGACTTGGATTGGAATAGACATTTTATTGTTAAACTTTACAATTTGCTGACGATCAGTTAAATAAGACTCAATCCAGTTAAGTAGTTTCATCTCAAATCCCATCTTTTCAAGCTTGAAAATCAGCATTGGAATATCTAATCTATCAAACGCTTTGCTGAAGTCGGTGTAAAGAGCTTCCACGTGATTACCTTTATCCATTGCATTTAATGAGAAATTGACGAATTCCAGCAAATTCGTAGCTGTTGAACGTCCTTTGAAAAAGCCATGTTGTGCAGTAGTTATTCTATTTTTAACTTGGCTAAATACATTTTTATTTATAATCGATTCGAAAAGTTTTGGAATGCATGATATTATGGCAATGCCACGATAATTTCGAATATCGGATTTTTTGCCAGATTTATAAATTGGAATTAGGAAAGACTTTTTCCATTCTTTCGGGAATTCACCACTTTCCAGTGACTTATTGAACAGCCAAAATAAAGGAGTTGTAAGTTCACTTGCTAGATTTTTTATGAATACTGGTGGAAGTCCGTCAGGTCCTGGGCCTTTATTGGCATCTAATTGTTTAAGACCAGTAAGAATGTCTTGTACGAAGATGCTACTGACCCCAATATCCCTTGGAAAGTCAGGAAAGTATGAGAAATATTCTAAGTCACGATCATTATCCGAAAATTTAGTGTAGGTTTCTTGAAAAAATGTAGCAAAAAAGATTACAAATATCTTCTGAATTATCTCCTACTTTTTTCGTCCAATGTCATATTAGTTGGAAAGTTGCATGATTTAGTCTTAGTTTTAACGTAATTGAAGAAATTTTGCGGACATGACCTAATCTCACTTTCAGTCTTTGTATTATACTCCGATAGTGCGGAGGTTATAGCAAAGTTAAGTTGATCACAGATATTCAGATACCTTTCCAAATTAGCTTGATTATTGTGATTTCTGTAAATTTTGTGAGCCTTTTGTTTCCGATTTTTCAAATTAGTGATTTGTTTGTTGAACCAAATTGGTTTTTTAGAAGCATTATTTCGTCTTTTTTTTGTGAGTGGAACTTCTTCCTGAACTATTTCCAGTAACAATTTATGAAATGTCTCTACTGCACAGTCAACATTATTTTGATACTTTAAGACCTTTTGCCAGTCTGTGTTTTTCAATTTACACTTGATATTGTCGTAATTGGCTTTCTTGTAATCAAAGACGTTTTCATAATCAAATTCATTCGGATTTTGTTTTTTATGTACAAATACAGAAAACTCGATTGCTGTGTGAAACGCCTCATTCTTCCATAAAGGATAAAGAGATTCACTAACACAGAAATCCTCTTGTGTATTTGTTAATAGAAAATCCAAGTAGCAATTTTGTTGATTTTTCACGTGGTTAATTTGGTTAAGCCCTAAAAACGCAATTTTCTCAAAAATGAAATGCAATGTTTCGTTATCACCAACGACAGGAAGTAAAATACTCTCATTTTCCGAGTCAGGAATAAAATCTGCATTGCGCTGATTAAAATCGCCATATATATGAATTTTATATTCAGGAGGAAATTGAGTTATAGTTTCTTCAGCTGCTTGAAAGAATAATTCGTATGTTGACTTACAAGCTTGATCTGGTGGAAAATATACTGTTGCAAAAATATGAGTTTCACCAGCAATATGTGTTTTCACCCATACATGCTCAAATTCTTTAAATTTAGATGAAACCAGGAGTTCTGAACTAAAATTTGATGAAACTGCAATGAGAACTCCTCCGCCAGACAATCTTTGTGTTAAAAGTAAATCACGGTCATCCCTAAAAACATTATAATCACTTCCAAAAATTTCTTCACTTTTAATACTATTATTCCAGCTTGTTTCGGTACCCAGGATAATCGAAAAATTGGAACCTAAAATATTTTTATGTATAACATTCATTTTTGCTGCACTTTTCATGCGATTGAAATTCTGGCAATACACCAGAATTTCGGTGGAAGGTAATTGTGGAGAAATTGATCGAAGTACGTCATTATTTAAAACTATAGATACATTACCGGGCGCGTCCGGTTCGTTATATTCTACCTCTGTAGAGTGCGTCAGGTCGTGCGAAAACACGGCCGCTCACAGGAGCAGGACGTGCAGTGCTGCGAGAAAGAGCTCCGCAGGGCAGGACTTAGTATATACTCCGGTGGAGCTGCTCGGTGACTTCTGAGGTTGTTGGTGATGTTATTGTTGTTGAGATTGTTGTTGTTATGACTATGGTTGATGCTGTGGTTGTTGTTATTATTGTTGTTGATGTTGTTGTTGTTGTTGTTGTTGTTGTTGTTGCTGTTGTTATTGTTGCTGGTGTTATTATTCATGAAGTTCCTCGTGTTGCGGTTATTATTATTGTTGTGGTTGTTGTTGTTGTTGTTGTTGTTATTGCTGTTGTTATTGTTAGAGTTCCTCCAGTTGCGGTTATTATTATTGTTGTGGTTGTTGTTGTTGTTGTTGTTATTGTTGTTGTTGTTGTTGTTGTTGTTGTTGTTGTTATTGTAGAAGTTCCTCGTGTTGCGGTTATTATTATTGGTGTGGTTGTTGTTGATGTTGCTATTGTTGTTGTTGTTGTTGTTGTTGTTATTGTTGTTGTTGTTGTTATTGCTGTTGTTATTGTTATTGTTATTATTGTTATAGTTCCTCCTGTTGCGGTTATTATTATTGTTGTGGTTGTTGTTGTTGTTGTTGTTGTTATTACTGTTGTTATTGTTAGAGTTCCTCCAGTTCCAGTTATTATTATTGTTGTGGTTGTTGCTGTTGTTATTGTTGAAGTTCCTCGTGTTGCGGTTATTATTATTGTTGTGGTTGTTGTTGTTGTTGTTGTTGTTGCTGTTGTTATTGTTGAAGTTCCTCCTGTTTCGCTTTCTACGGTTGCGGGATTTTTGAGCACCTATTTCCTGCTGTCGTCGACGCAGTTGACGCAAATCATAGGCTGACCAATCAGCTCTCCATACATTTTTGGCACCTAGTTGACGCCAGCCAGAACTGCCTTCTAAGGGCTCGTCGACATAAGATCTAGCGAGTGCAAGATCTTGAGCTAGCTCATCAGCAAGAGAGAGCTGATGGCTGTTGTTAATTGTTGCAGGTTCAGGAAGTTGCAAGGCAGCCACTGATCGCGATAAATATTTTACTTCGTTAAGGATTGCCGCTGCCGGGAATTCCTTTGTTACAACTTCAACTATGTTTAGTTGTATTGACGAAAGTTGATCTTCCAATTTATTAAAAACCTGCTCCAGTTTTTGCGCTATTTTGCCGCCGAGTGCTTCATTCATATGTTGCACGCTTGATTCAAAAGTGTCAGCGTTGCAATTGTTACGTACCACCGATGCCACCTTATTTATTGAGGACAACTCACTTTTTATGCTAGTGAGAATAGCTTCCATACCCTCAATAGCTTCCGAAACAACATTTGGTTTTTCTTGGTGGAGAGCAAGTCGGTGCATAACCTCTGTGTTTTCATTAATTTGCTTAGCCAGGTGCATTTGTTGTTCTGCAAGAACGTTGAAATCAAAAGTTGCAGTCACCAGAGTTTGACATGATCCACAACATGGTAGCAGAAACGACGACGGGTCAACAGCTTTTTTGTCTTTTTCACGTTTCGAAGTGAGCCTCGGGGTACTACCACTCCCACACAGGCGGCGTGAAATTTTCGTGTACATCCAATACACGTCCACATAACCGCGTCGACAGACGAGTCTAGCAAGCACACTTCACAATTAATTTGACTCATTATGGCACCGGCAAGTAGCACACAGAACAAAATGAAAAGTAAGCAAAATAAAATAATGAAAACGCGCGTGGTCGCGAGCGATTTAAAACGCGTCCGAACTGATCGACGATCAATAAGCGAAAAAAGGTTACGAAGAAAGAGAGTAGAAGAGCAGAAGAAAGAGAGTGAGTTTTATAAAATATCATTATTCTGTGCAATGGGTATGGGAGAAAAGGTTGGTTAATATATGATAAATTCTTATAAATATAAAATAAACACCTGAGAAAATAATCACGCATTAAAACATGTTCAGCGCTTTAGTTGTTTCGATATCATTTGAAGGTTCATATGATGTACAAGCACGCGGCGCATGTCATCACCAGAATACAATTAATACTATGTTAAAATTTATTAAGGCAGGGAGCGATAACATAGAGAGATATTCAATTTCTATGATGACATGCTCTTTATTAAATTGATTTAAGGTGAATCGCTGCTCCATGTATTTTTTCCAGTCTTTTATCTCGCTCTCCCAAACTCACCTTGCTATTTCAAATTGATAAATCTCGATTGTTAGTGAATGAACATCGAATCGAACTCTATCAAAATGCTCACAGCAAGTAAGCATACAAACTGATGTGATTAAATTTTCAATATCTAGTACCGACTCTGATTTATATCAATTTTAAATGTTGAGGTAATGACTGTCATCACGAATGATTCAGCATGAGCCCTTAAATTTAATAAATATCAATTTCCTACCTCGAGTTGAAGGACCTTCTCCAGCGTCCCAACTAGTTGTTGGCAACGCATTACCTCTTGCTGCTTTCAATTTCGCCCGATAACTACGAGCTCGCTCGGCATCGGTGCATGGTCGTTTCGGAGGATTTCCCGTATTTTCGCTCTTTATGCGCTTCCTGAATCTGCGCAAGCCAAAATTTTCCCGACAGCTCGCCCTCCATGCAGGCGTTTTTGCAGTTGCGAATTGGCACTATATTAGGCGCACAAACCAAACGAAATAAAAGTTTGATTCTTTTTAAACAACTCTTTTGATTTAATTGGTTGTCCTCAAAAGGACAGATTATCAATTAATGGATAGCGCCAACCAGCTGGGTACAATTTTTACCGACGGCACCGAACTTAATTCAAGATTAGTTCATTCTTGAATAATCAACTCTTTTATTAGAATTAATTGTCCTTAAAAGGACAGATTATTTCCACCTTCTGCTGACTGCTACTCGCCCCCAAGGACGCTTTCCCCAAACAGCAGAGTTTTCGAAGTCGCGACGAAACAATCGCCACGATGAGGTAAGATGGCGGCTTGCACAAAACCGACGCGATTGTACGCCCTCATAATCCGCCATTTTACCTCATCGCGATGATCGCTGCTTGAGAGCCTTGCTACTTTCACCACCAGCTGCCTCTGCAGCCAGCTCCGCTGCCGTAGCAAATGAAGGCTCCACCAAACTGCAGCAATTTTAGCCACCGCGGCAGCGAATCGCGGTGGAAAATCGCCGCCGTGAGATTACATGGCGGCTTATGGAGCGCACAAACCAACGCGATTAAAATACGCATCGCGTTGGTTTGTGCGCTCCGATAAGCCGCCATGTAATCTCACAGCGGCGATTTTTCCACCGCGATTTCGTTGCCGCGGTGGCTAAAAATTGCTGCAGTTTGGTGGAGCCTTCATTAGTACGGCAGCGGAGCTGGTGCAGAGGCAGCTGGTGGTGGAAAGTAGCAAGCCTCTCCCAAACAGAGATCGTCGCGATGAAGCAAAATGGCGGATTAAGAGGGCGCACAATCGCGTCGAATTTGTGCAAGCCGCCATCTTACCTCTTCGTGGCGATTGTTTCGCCGCAACTTCGAGAACGCTGCGGTTTGGTGGAGCCTTGAAGCAGCTCCCTGCGACCAGCTCCCTGCTACCTGCTCTCTGCGACCAGCTCCCTGCGACCTGCTCTCTGCGACCAGCTCCCTGCGTCTAGCTCACTGCGACCAGCTACCAGCGCTCCCTCCGCACAGCTTCAATGCTGCCAAACGACTGAAGCAAAATTTTTCCTAAGTGTGCTTTTTATGCCGTTCTCAGCTGCGTGCGAGACGTACATGGAAAGTCGAATGACATGATTGGTTAAAGTCCCTCTCTAACACAAAGAAGAAGAAGATGATGCAAGACGTTCCTTGCTTCGATTTGAAATCTGTGATAGGAAATTTGGTAAATTTACTCTGTAAAATGACATTATAAGACATCACCTTATATTTGGGCAGTTCATCATCATTCCAGTTTTACCAAGCGACACGATCGGTCGTATTTTTCGCTCCCTCGCAGTAAAAGTTTTTTCTCCCGTTTTTTCCCCTCGCCCGCTTTCTCGCGATTGCGTGTTCGGTTCGCGACCTATCGCCTGCGCTTGCTCATCTTTTGGTGGTGGCAAAGCAGAAAAAAGTGCTTCGAAGTTCGGATACATTTCCCGCTCGACCTATTGCTGTGGCAATGGGTCGAAAAAATCGACCAACGGTGACATCCGCTCCCGAAACATTACCGCAACCGGGCAGCTCCAAGCGGCTGCGCCACGATGACGCCGATCCAGTGGATCGCAACGCTCGTCTACTAGCGAGCAATCAATTCGCCGTGCTTCCGATCCAGGAGGTGCCGAAGAAGGTGAAGGTTCCCCCGCTCTTCACGACGTCAAAGGACATTGCTGCACTCAGGACCGAGCTTGCAGCTATCAAAATCCATCCGCTGTACAAGCTGTGCAGTAATGGAATTAAGGTGATGTGCTCGACGGAGGCTGACTACCGTGCTGTCGGCGCTCACCTTGTCGCGAAGAAACATGAGTTCTACACTCACGACGCGCCCGGAAGCAAGCCAATGAAGGTGATTCTGCGTGGCCTTCCAGAACTCACACCGGAGTCCATCTTCGCCGAGCTGCAAGCGGTGGCACTGAAACCTCAAAAGGTGTTTCCCATCAGGCGCCAACAACATGGAAACTACCGGGACCAACTCTATCTAGTCCACCTTGTGAAGGGATCCGTCACGATGGCGGAGCTGATGAAAACACGGGCCCTTTTCGACGTCATCGTCGAGTGGGACCGGTATCGTCCGAGACAGCACGACGTAACGCAATGTGGCAACTGCCTTGCGTTCGGCCATGGAACTCGCAACTGCCACATGAAGCCGCGATGTGGCAAGTGTGCCGGAGCCCACAGTACCAACGATTGTGCCCCGATGGAAGAAGGTGCAGTACTGAAGTGCGCAAATTGTGGCGGAAACCATGAGTGCAGAAATCGTACCTGCCCCAAACGTGCTGAATTTTTGGCGATCCGCAAGAAGTCATCTACCAAGTCTCGGCCTGCTCAACGCCGTCCACCACCTCCGATGAACGAGGAGAATTTCCCGTCGCTTCGGTATCAGGTGCCAAACCTACCGCCGATCCCATTGAATCACCGCCAAGCAAACCGCCCGTCAGCTTCCGTCCATCATCGTTTCGCGGCAGCCGCCGCCGCCCCCAACCCGACTCCTCCTCCAGGCTGGGGCAATGCGAGTCGCAGTACTTTCACGCAACCACCCGTCGATGAACAGCTCTACAACTCGGAGCAAATGGTGGAGTTCGTGCAAGAACTCTATCGCCAACTACGTTCCTGCCGCTCCAAGGAGGAACAGCTCAAAGCCGCCACATCCGTGACGATGACGTTCATTACTAAGTATGGACCGTAAACACACCATAAGCATCCTAAATTGGAATGCTTGTTCCATCCGGAACAAAACAGTAGAGCTCGGTGACTTCCTTAACAGGAAGGCCATCGACATCGCCATCGTCACCGAGACACACCTCAAACCGGAAATCAGCATATTCATCCCTGGATACCGGATTGTGCGACTGGATCGTAGCGGCTCTAGTGGCGGAGGAGTTGCGATTGCCCTGCGCTACAACATCAACTGCCATCTGATTCCGAGCTTTCAGCTGCAGACTATCGAAGCCATCGGAGTCGAAGTCGAAACTGCCGTCGGCCCAATCACCATCATCGCGGCCTATTGTCCCAAGCAAGCCAGTACCAACAACGGAACAACAACGGCCCTACGAAACGACATCCGTAAGCTAACTCGGAGGCAGGGGCAGTTCATCATCGCCGGCGACATGAATGCGAAACACGAAACCTGGGGGAACACCCGGCGGAATCGGAACGGAATTATTCTACAGGAAGACCTGGAAGAGGGACATTACACCGTCCTGGGCCCGGATACTCCCACCCGGTTGAGCCGATCCGGGGTCCATTCGACAATCGACATCTTCCTCACCAACATGGGGAACAACATCGCCCAGCCGGTAGTGCACCAGGAGCTCAGTTCGGACCACTATCCGGTGGTGGTCGAAGTTGGGTCCTCGGTCAACCGACATCGAATCACCAGACGGAACTATCATCGTGCCAGATGGGAGAGGTTCAGACAACACGTCGACAACACCGTCGATTTCAACGTGCACCTCGAGTCGGTCGATGACATCGATCAACAACTGCAGTCCATCGAACAGGCGATCTCCCAGGCCCGGGAGCAACACATTCCAGCGATTGAACAGGTGAGCAACTCTGTACCCATTGATAGACCCACTAAAAATTTGATACAATTACGCAACGCCATACGGAGGCAATACCAGCGAACTGGTTTGCCAACGCTCAAACGTCACTGTAATCGAGTGACCAAAATTATCAAGGCCAGAATGGTGGACCTTAGAAATAATGATTTCTCTGAAAAAATTCGCTCTCTCCCAGATTGCGCTAAGCCGTTCTGGAAGATGACAAAAATTTTAAAAACTAAGCCAAGGCCCATTCCACCGTTGATCCCACTAGACGTCAATGACTCAAGGGATCGGTTGGTAACACCTGCAGAGAAGGCTGATGAGATAAGTAAACACTTCGTCAGCTCTCACAATCTCGGTCAAAACATCGTCAGTCCACACGAAGCAACCGTTAGCGCGCTTATAACTAACATCGACCAAAGTCCTAACGACTTCTCCGAAGCTTTGGAGATCTTAGCTGACGAATTGTTGACTTATATCAAGACCTCTAAGAACATGAAGGCCCCCGGTTTCGACAACATTTTTAACTTGGAGCTCAAGCAGTTGAGCCCCCAGTTCTACAACCATCTGGCGGTGGTGTTTAACCAATGCCTCCGTATTGGCTACTTCCCATCGTGCTGGAAGTCAGCCAAAGTCATCCCCATTCGGAAACCTGGGAAAGATCCTTCATGTTCCAGAAGCTACAGACCAATCAGCCTTCTCTCAGGTCTATCTAAACTGTTTGAGAAAGCGATCCACCGTCGGCTTCTAACATCTGCTGATGAGCTCAACATCCTGTTGGATGAGCAGTTCGGTTTCCGTCATGGTCGCTCAACAGTCCATCAACTTAATCGAGTCATGAACATCCTCAGGCGGAACAAGTCTGTTTCGAAAACATCCGCTATGGCCCTTCTCGATATCGAGAAGGCCTTCGATAATGTGTGGCATGATGGCTTGGTGTACAAGCTCAAGCGATACAATCTTCCAATCTTCCTGGTGAAGATTATTAAAAATTATCTCTCTGACAGGACATTCCATGTTTCGTTGCATGGTGCAGTTTCCGGTAGTCAGGAGATCTCCGCCGGTGTTCCGCAGGGAAGTATATTAGGTCCACTTCTGTTCAATCTATTCACCTCGGATATACCCCGCTCCCTGAAAATGGATCTCTTTCGTTGTTCGCCGATGATACCGCAGTCGTCCACAATGGTAGGGTAATAAGAGCGCTTGCCGCGAAACTGCAGCGAAGCCTGAATGTTCTGTCAGAATACTTCACTGAATGGAAGATTTGTATCAACGCAGCGAAGACCCAGGTCATCCTGTTTCCACATTCTAATTCTCCCAGACTTGTCCCGCCTGAGAATTGTAAAATAAGCCTGAACAACACAACGGTGGAATGGACCAAATCAGCTGTCTATCTTGGTGTCACTTAGACAGCAAGCTTATTTTCAGGGATCAGGTTGACAAAACTGTCACAAAATGTAATACTCTGTTGAAACTTCTGTACCCATTGATCAACAGAAGGTCTACATTATCCCTTAAAAATAAGCTTGCTGTCTACAAGCAAATTATACTTCCGGTCATCGAGTATGCAATGCCAATCTGGGAGAGTTGTGCAAAAACACATCTCCTGAAACTTCAGAGAGTACAAAACAAGTTTCTCAGGATGATAATGAACACCCCTCCGAGGACAAGAACATCTGAGGTCCACCGTCTGGCCGAGATAAAAATGCTCGACGATCGTTTTAGTGAGTCTATCAATCGGTACAGGGCACGCTGCCTAACATCGGATCACCAGATCATTCGGAATCTGGTTCCCCACCCCTAGGACTTTCAAATTGTAGATTTAGATTAGTTTATAGTTAGGTTATCAAATTTTAAAACTAACAATGTCCCAAGGACCGAACTGAAAAAACTATTTGAACACAAAACACACTAAACACATAAAACACATAAAACACTAAACAAAGCTGAAGAGCCCAATGGGCTAAACACTTAACTTGTAAAACCTAGTATATAAGACAAAAAAACGGACAAATAAAATACAATTTTACTACTATATACTGGGCAGTTCATCATCGCCGGTGACCTAAATGCAAAACACGAAGCCTGGGGGAACACCCGGCGGAATCGGAACGGAATAATTCTGCAGGAAGACCTAGAAGAGGGACATTACACCGTCCTGGGCCCGGATACTCCCACCCGGTTGAGCAGATCCGGGGTCCATTCGACAATCGACATCTTCCTCACCAACATGGGGAACAACATCGCCCAGCCGATCGTACACCAGGAGCTCAGCTCGGACCACTATCCGGTGGTGGCCGAAGTTGGCTCCTCGGTCAACCGGCATCGAATCACCAGACGGAACTACCATCGCGCCAGTTGGGAGAGGTTCCGACAACACGTTGACGACAACATCGATTTTGACATGCACCTTGATTCGGTTGATGACATCGAACGACAGCTGCAGAGCATCGAGCAAGCGATCTCCCATGCCCGGGAGCAACATGTACCGGTGATAGATCAGGTGAGTGACTCTGTGACCATTGATAGACCCACTAAAGATTTAATACAATTGCGAAACGCCATTCGAAGGCAATACCAGCGAACTGGTTTGCCAACGCTCAAACGTCACTGTAATCGAGTGACCAAAATGATTAAGGCCAGAATGGTGGACCTTAGAAATAATGATTTCGCGGAAAAATTCGCTCTCTCCCAGATTGTGCTAAGCCGTTCTGGAAGATGACAAAAATTTTAAAAACTAAGCCAAGGCCCATTCCACCGTTGATCCCACTAGACGTCAATGACTCAAGGGATCGGTTGATAACACCTGCAGAGAAGGCTGATGAGATAAGTCAACACTTTGTCAGCTCCCACAATCTCGGTCAAAACATCGTCAGTCCACACGAAGCTGCCGTTAGCGCGCTTATAACTAACATCGACCAAAGTCCTAACGACTTCTCCGAAGATTTGGAGATCTCAGCTGACGAATTGTTGACTTATATCAAGACCTCAAAGAACATGAAGGCCCCAGGTTTCGACAACATCATGAACTTGGAGCTCAAGCAATTGAGCCCCCAGTTCTACAACCATCTGGCAGTGGTGTTTAACCAATGCCTCCGTCTTGGCTACTTCCCATCGTGCTGGAAGTCAGCCAAAGTCATCCCCATTCGGAAACCTGGGAAAGATCCTTCATGTTCCAGAAGCTACAGACCAATCAGCCTTCTCTCAGGTCTATCTAAACTGTTTGAGAAAGCGATCTACCGTCGGCTTCTAACATCTGCTAACGAGCTCAATATCCTGTTGGATGAGCAGTTCGGTTTCCGGCATGGTCGCTCTACAGTCCATCAACTTAATCGAGTCATGAACATCCTCAGGCGGAACAAGTCTGTTTCGAAAACATCCGCTATGGCCCTTCTCGATATCGAGAAGGCCTTCGATAATGTGTGGCATGATGGCTTGGTGTACAAGCTCAAGCGATACAATCTTCCAATCTTCCTGGTGAAGATTATTAAAAATTATCTCTCTGACAGGACATTCCGTGTTTCGTTGCATGGTGCAGTTTCCGGCAGTCAGGAGATCTCCGCCGGTGTTCCGCAGGGAAGTATATTAGGTCCACTTCTGTTCAATCTATTCACCTCGGATATACCCCCGCTCC